>VMDR010004576.1:0-58892 GCA_007922815.1 Macrotus californicus
CCATTATCCACGGAACTGCACACTTCATGGCACATGGCCCTTTGCAAGACCTAGACCAGTTTCCCTTCAAAAGAATTGGCATCCTTTACAAACAAAAAAATTCATGCTGCTCCGAGATGTATCTGTGGTTGTCATAGCTACCGCTTCCTTGGGGTGATATCTGTGTCTCCTAAAACTCACAGCACTGAAGCTTCTCATGAGAACGAGGGAGCACACAGTCTTACCTGGGTGGATATGAGCAGGAATGGAAGTTTGGAAAAAACTGCTGAGTTGATTTCTGTACCAAACTGTCGCCACGGAGGCAGAGAAAGTTTGAGACACATATGAAAGTTGTTCACGTCTCTATGCTTGTAAGGCCCAAAACTGTTTATAAACTACCCCATTCAATAAATAGAGTACCCAAGATTAAAGACTTAAGAAAAATGCCTTATTTTACAAATCAAAAGGTGATTAGCTTGGCAGTTCCTGTATTGGTGACTTGTGGACACTCAAAAATTACCACTACTATGTAAAAAAAGCATGTCCCCAAAAAGGCAATCCTTCTGCAAGATGACAGCTGAACTCAGATGATTTTTCTCAAGGCCAAAACTAAGCAAGGTCTGAGCCAATTAATAGGAGTGGAAGGAATAAAGCCCTGAAAAGTTAGGCTACTCCTAATTTCCTTCCACAGATCAAAGAACAGTTATCTTCTCTCAGCACATTAGGATGATGACTCATGAATCTCTGGGAATATTATAGGTGCTGAAGGTAAAATATTTTCAGTACAGAAATTTGCAGTGGCATGAAGCTGGAAAGAGACCTGTGTAAATAAAGAAAGTACAACATAGACACACAGACTTCCCATAAAAAGAAAAATTATGGGGAACTCCCCTACTGTTCATGTTTGGCTGTATGAGGTTTGATTCCCAAACATAAGGCTTAAAAGAGTTTCCTACAGTATTTTTAACACACACAAACACAAAAAGTGTACATTTCGAGACCTTCCTCCCATGTGAACTCCTATGTGCAAGAGGGACAGAATAATTTTGGCTAAAATATTTCCCACATTAACTGCATTTATAAAGCCTTTCCCGTGTGAAGTTTCTGATGACGATGAAGTTGGTGCTTTTGGATGAAAGATTTCCCACACTGACTACAACTATAAGGCCTTTCTCCGGTATGAACTCTCTGATGAAAACGGAGACCAGTGACACCACGAAAAGATTTCCCACATTCACTGCACTCATAAGGCCTTTCTCCTGTGTGAACTCTCTGATGACAATGAAGGTGATGGACTCTTTTAAAACATTTCCCACACTGAGTGCATTCATAAGGCCTTTCTCCTGTGTGGAATCTCTGATGATAACGGAGACCAGTGCTACTGCAGAAAGATTTCCCACACTCACTGCACTCATAAGGCCTTTCTCCTGTGTGAACTCTCTGATGAATACGGAGCCCAGTGCTACTGCAGAAAGATTTCCCACATTCACTGCACTCATAAGGCCTTTCTCCTGTGTGAACTCTCTGATGATAATGGAGGTTTGTGCTACTGGTGAAAGATTTCCCACATTTATTGCACTCGTAAGGCCTTTCTCCTGTGTGAAGTCTCTGATGATAATGGAGGTGAGTGCTACTGGTGAAAGACTTCTCACATTCACTGCATTCATAAGGCCTTTCCCCAGTGTGAAGTCTCTGATGACAATAAAGATTATAGGTACTTTTAAAAGATTTCCCACATACTCTGCACTGATAGGGCCTTTCTCCAGTGTGAACTGCCTGATGACGATGAAGGATCGATTTTGTTTTAAAAGATTTGCCACATTCACCGCATTCATAAGGCCTTTCTCCAGTATGAACTCTCTGATGAGAATGAAATTCACCCTTTTGGATGAAAGATTTCCCACATTCATTGCACTGATATAGCCTTTGTCCAGTGTTAACTCTCTGAGAACAAAAACTGGGAATTTTAGTAAAATATTTTCCACAATCATGGCATACAAAACACTGTCTCCAATGAGAAACACTCTTGCTCTGAACATACATGTGGTTGTAGTCAACGGCTTTTTTGCATTCATTCAGGGTGGAATAATTTTTTCGTTGAATAGTCACTCGAGACACTGAGATTTCATTTGGCCTGTCCGTGGTGTGAGTAGCCTCTTGCTGGAGATGTTCTGACTCGGTAGGGATGTCTAATCCAGCCTCCCTACAGGTAAAAAGCTTCTGATACACAGTATAATTGCAATCCTTGGAAAGTGACATCCTGTCCACACCTCTTCCGAAAGGCTTCTCTCTCCTGTGGTGCTCCTGGTACTGGTAACAATCTGTACTATAATGAAATCGTTTAGCACATGCTCCACACCTCAACAGTTTCTGGCTGTTTTGTGCTTCCTGGTGCTCAATCAAGTGGAAAATATGTCTCAAGATAGGCCCACAATTCTCAAAGGGGTGGCTCTTCTCTGAAGACAAAGCTACTTTGATATTCTTTGCCTGTGACACTCTTACAGGAACAATCTGTTCAATTGGTGCTTCCACATTCTCTGCTCCACAATAGCAACCTGAATAAAAGGAAACACTGGTGAAGTGTATGTCAACCTTATAAAGAAGGAATAGCCTCATCACACGTGGCCATCTGTCACAGCTAGGGATGATTCTATGAAACCATTTTCAATAGAAGTGAGTCAGACACTGAAGAAATGGCCCCAGAAGTCAGTCAGTGGTGGTGACCTCACCACAGAAGAGATGCAAGCAAAGGATGAACCACAAGGAAGGGAGACAGGGTCTACTAACTGTTCTTCCACAAATGGTTTCCCTTAGGACCTTTTCTGCTGGTGATGTGAGTGTGTAGAGTAATTTGACTGAGCTCAAACTCATCAACATCAATTGTGCTACAGTATATCATGTTCAAGGTCAAGATAATGATATGTGTGTACTCCAAGGGTCTGCAAGCTTGAACCAAAGACAGAGCACAGTGGAAAAAAAAAAACAAAACTGTCAGAGAAATGGTTGAAGTGAAAAGTTTAGAGAGGTGAAGATTATCTGTGGGCTGGGAATGTGAGTGAAATGACAACAGAACTGAATGGTTGACAAAGCATCAACAATAAAAATAAGTAGGCCCTGGCTGGTGTGGCTCAGTGGATTGAGTGCCAGCCTACAAACCAAAGGGTCACAGGTTTGATTCCCAGTCAGGGCACATGTCTAGGTTGTGGGCCAGGTCCCCAGGAGGGGGTGCACAGGAGGCAACCACACATTAATGTTTCTCTCCCTCTCTTTCTCCTTCCCTTCCCCTCTCTCTAAAGACAAATAAATAAAATCTTTAAAAAATAATTAAATACATTAAAAAAAGATAAAATGAAAGAATACTAAATAGCAACTTGAATACAGAGAAGTATAATTTCCACTAGTAAGGGTGAAAATGAAATAAAATTTACTGTACTATAGCACAAGATTGGTGGAAGGTATATGATATAACTATTATAAAGGTTTAAAATTAAATCTAGTAAACACAATGAAGATAACATTCTATACCTCATTAGATACAAAATATAAAAATGTCAATTGTGACATCAAACATGTATAAAGGGCTATGTGGTGGAGATTCAAAAGGTAGAATTTTTGTATGCAAGGAAGGTATTATCAGGATAAAACAAAAAAATGCTCAAAGGATGTAAGACAAAATAAATATAATACTATTCATAAAAAAAAATTTGAAAGCTGTCAAATTCATGGTGGCAAATACATGTTTACCAGAATTCTAATTTTCACTAAAAAGATTAAATTGTCACCGGTAACCAAAATAAATAAATAAATAAATACATAAATAAATTGTACAGAGCATGAGTTGTTTTATGTAAGTCTTTTGCAAATCACCAGCTAAAATGTATGTAATAATTATACAAAAGAGAAAAGAGTCAAATCATACAAAGTCATCAAATTACAAAGGAAGACCTGAAGACAGGAAGACAAAGGAAGAAACTGCAATAGGAAGAGACCAATGAAGAAGTGGCAATAGGTGCTCCTTAATCAAATTCCCAAACAAAAGACATAGAGTGGCCCTGACTGATATGACTCGGTGGGTTGGGCATCCTCCCACAAACGGCCAAGTCTCTGGTTGGATCCCACTCAAGGGACAAGCCCAGGTTATTGGCCAGGTCCACAGAAGGAGATGAGCAAGAAACAACCAATTGATGGTTCTGTCACACATTGATGTTTCTCTGCGTGTTTCTCTCTCCCTTCCTCTCTCTCTAAAAATAAGTAATCTATTAAAAAAAAAGGCATCGTGTGACTGAAGTTTTTTTTTTAAAGATTTCATTGATTTATTTTTAGAGAGAGGGGAAGGGAAGGACAAAGAGAGGGAGAGAAACATCGCTGTGTGGTTGCCTCTCACGCGCCCCCTACCTGGGGGCCCGGCCTGCAACCCAGGCACATGCCCTGACTGGGAATCGAACCAGTGACCCCTTAGTTCCCAGCACGCGCTCAACCCACTGAGCTACACCAGCCAGGGCCTGAAGATATTTTTTAAAAATGAGGTACTATATATGCTGCCTACAAAAGACAGTAAATCTTTATGGACGCAATCAGGCTGAAAATAAAGAGATACAAAAAATCCCATGCAAATGAAACCAGAATATGGCAGCTGTAGCTAAAATTCTACCAGGCCAAAAAGACCTCCTCAAAAATAAGTCAATTCATCAACAGGATAACGATTTTAAGTATCATGCACTAAACAACACAATAGACAAATATGTTAAGCAAATAATATCAGATCTGAAGGCAGAAAAAGAAATCCAACATTAGCAGGTAACTCAATATTAACCCTTTAACAGTAAGTAGATCATCCCATCCAAAAGAAATAAGGAATTACTGAAAATTGACTACAGGTTAGAGGTAACAGTACAAATAAACACATATAGAACAATCCATTCAACAGCAGCAGAGGATGCACTCTTGTTAAGCACACGTAAAATATTCTCTATGAAGACCATACGTTAGGTCAAAAATCAAGTCTCAAACTTTGAGAAAAAAATCACATTAAATTTCTTATTTGATCACAATCTATGAATCTTGAAATCAATTTCAGTTTCAAGAAAGCTTGAAAATTCACAAATATGTTGAAATTAAATAACACACGCCTGGACAATCAAGGGTAAAAGAAAAACAACGAGAGAGAATTAAAAAAAACAACAACTCTAGAGACAAGGTAAATAGAAACACAATCTACCAAATCTTACATATAAAATGCATGAAATGCAATTCTAGGATGAAATTTTATACTGCTGTCCATATTAAGAAAAATGATCTCAGATAAACAAGCTATCATCACATCTAGAAAATGATAAATACAGCAAGAAAATAAACCCAAAGCTAGCAAAGGAAAAAAAACCCATTAAATATTAGAAGAAAGGTAAATGAAATAGAGATAAGACCAAAAAAAAAAGAACATCTAAGAGCTATTTTTTGAAAGATACACAACATTGGCAAACCTTTACCTAGACTAAAACAAAAGAAACAAGTTTCATATACCTTAAAAAACAATTTAGGATAAGACATTACACTTGACCCTGGGAAACACAATGCCTCTTAAAAGATGTTGGCAGGCGCCATTAATTATCCTGCACAGAAAAAACTGTCAAATTCCAACGATAAACTTCTGAAATTAATAAACAACTTCAGAGTCCTGGCTGGGTAGCTGAGTTGGTGACAGCATGGACCCCATGCACCAAGACTGTGGATTTGATGTCCCCCAGTGTGTTCACTGTGTTTCACCAAATGAATGCATACATGGGTGGAACCACAGACCAATGTCTCTCTCTCTCTCTTTCTCTCTCTCTCTCAGGCTCCCTTCCTCTCTCTATGATGAATAAGCAAAAAGTTTTTAGTAATACGTAAATAGTTTGAGAAAATTTACAGGATACAAAACCAACATACAAATATCAATTCCATTTCTACACGCTAATAAAGTATCTGATAAAGAAATGAAGAGCCATGGCCAGGTGGCTCAGTTGGTTGGAGTATTGCCCCAAACATCCAAAGCGGTGTGGGTTTGATTCCAGGTCAGGGTACAAAAGTAAGTTGCTGGTTGGATTCCCAGTTGGGGCCTATGTAAGAGACAACCAAGCAATTTTTCTCTCACATCCACAACTCTTTCACATCCATGGTTCATTCTCATTCTCTGCCCTCCCACCCCTTTCTCTCTAAAATCGATATATATATCCTTAGGTCAGGATTGAAAAGTAAATAAAGAAATGAAGAAGGTAGTCAAATTTACAATAGCATCAAAATAATTAAGATTCATGGGAATAAGTTCAAACAAAAAACATGAAGTAATTGTACACTGAATACCATAAGAGTCCAATAAAAGAAAGAGATGACAAATGAGTGTGAGAAAGCCAGTGGTCTAGGATTTTAAAGTTAGTATCATTAAAATGTCTATACGACCCAAATCAAATCAGTCTACAAACTAAATACAATTTTGATAACTCCAATGGTATTTTACACAGAAAAAAAAAAGGAATCTTGAAATGCAGGGAACATCAAAAGACTTCCAACAGCAAAAGGAATCTTGTGAAAGAACAAACTTGGTGGCGTCACACAACCTGATTCGATCTATTACAAAGCCCAAGCACGTAGACAGTGTGTTAGTAAAATGAATGCAGCACTGGCTGGTGCGGCTCAGTGGACTGAGTGCTGGCCTGTGAGCTGAAAGGTCTGACGTATGACAGGCAGGCAGCGCATGTGCCCCGGCTGCAGGCCCGGTCCCCAGTTGGGGGCATGTGAAAGGCAACCCACTGATGCATCTCTTGTACATTGATGTTTCTCTGTTTCTTTCTCTCTCCCTTCCCCTCTGTCTAAAAAGAAATACATACAGTCTTAAAAAAAAATAAAAAATCAAATAAAATGAATGCAGAAACAGACTAATAGAACAGACAACACAGAATAAAGAGTCACAGATGTTAAACTGATCTTTGATAAAAACGCACGATACATAAGGAAGAAAAGAGTTTCCACCCTGGCTGGTGTGGCTCAGTGGATTGAGAACCAGCCTGCAAAACAAAGGGTCGCTAGTTCGATTCCCAGTCAGGGCACACGCCTGGGTTGCAGGCCGGTTCCCCAGTGGGGGGCATGTGGGGCATGTGAGGGGCAACCACACATTGATGTTTCTCTGCCTCTCTTTCTCCCACCCTTCCCCTCTGTCTAAATATAATAAAATCTTTTAAAAAATTAAATTAAAAAATATTTTTAAAAAAAGTTTCCTTAATAAGTGGTGTTGGGAAAAATTGACATTCACATGTAAAACAACAAAACTGGAAACCACTGATAAAAATCACCTCAAACTACATGAAAATATTAAATGTCAGCCCATAAACTGAACTTCCTCAAGACAACCTAGAAAAGAAGATTAAGAGATTTGCTTTTTTTAATCTATACAATTATTTATTTTAAGGATTTTATTTATACTTTCTTTTTGTGAAAGGGGAAGACAAGAAGAGAGAGATGGTGGACTCATCAATATGCCACGCAAGCATCAATCTGTTGCCTTTCCCACACCCCAATCTGGGGACGTGGCCAGCAACCCAGGCAAGTTCCCTGACTGGGAATCCAACCTGCAGCCTTTCAGTTTGCAGGACTACGCTTAACCCACCGACCCACACCAGTCAGGGAGGCATATTTCTTTTTCCAATGATTTTCTGAATAGAGAACAACCACTAGGCAAGAAAGCAAATAAAAACAATGCAGACCTCAACAAATGAAAAAGCTTCTTCACAAAACAAGAGCAATTAACAAAGTGAAATGAAAAGGCAGCCCTGAGGAGTGTGGCTCATTTGCTTGGTGTCATCCTGCAAAACTAAAGGTGGCCTGCTGGATTACTGGACAAGTCACATGACTGGGTTGTGGGTTCAGTCACTGGCTGGGTTGAGAGACAGAGGCAAAGAATCAATGTTTCTCTATCACTTAGCTATTTCTCCCTCTTTTTTTCCCCTCCCTTCACTTCTCTCTAAAAATAGAAATCAATAACAACTACAAAAAAAAAAAAGAAAAATAAGAAAAAAATAGCAATCTCAGGATGAAAGAAAATATTTGCAAACTATGTAAAAATATGACTTGGAGATACTGTGGGATCGGTTCAGAAAAAAAGCAACATGAATTTATTGATTTCCCAGTGAATAATGAAGTTTTATCAATGCTATACTGCAGGCTATTAACAAAGCAAAACCTTAGTCTAAATAAAACTCTGTACCATCAGTTAAAAATAACTGAACACCTCTGGCTAGTGTAGCTCAGTGGATTGAGCATAGGCCTGTGAACCAAAGGGTCATTGGTTTGATTCCCAGTCAGGGCACATGCCTGAGTTGCCGGCCAGGTCCCCAGTGGGGGGCCTGTGAGAGGCAACCACACAGGGATGTTTCTCTCCCTCTCTTTCTCCTTCCCTTCCCCTCTCTCTAAAAATAAATAAAACCTTTAAAATTAATAATTGAACACTAAACACTAATAATCTGCATCTGAGCCAGGTGAAAAACTGGCATCTAGACTTGCAGGACACAGGGTTACCAAAAACACTGAAATTATATATATTACAAAAAGCAGTATTTGCAAAGCAAAAAGAAGCCATGTACCAGTTAAGTGAAAAAGAAATCAACATATAAAATATACAAGGGATTCAAAAGACTTATTAGCCAAAAATGTAGGGACAATTGTCCAAAAATATATATACAAATGACCAACAAGAATACAAAAATGCTTTTCCTCACTAATCAAGGTGGTATTCATTTGGTTCCCTGCAACTACAAACTATAAATCCTTTACTATTAGTTCAGTACAACAGGCGTTGCTTTGCAGAGGGGAAAGAGCACTGCAAACAAACCAACCCTCACAAGGAAAGTAACTACCCAGAAAACTGGAAAATCAAGCAGTGCTTACACTCCACTTATGAGGTGAGAGCACACCCTAGAAAGCAGGAGGCATAAGGAAACGCAAAGCCTAGTCCTCATCACTGGCAAGAGAGAGGGTATTACCCAGCGACGATATTAGTTCAAAATTGTCCAGCATCACATCCAGATACAGGCGTCTCTGATCTTCATTAAGCAGGCACCACTCTTCCCTGGAGAAGCACAGGGCAATGTCCGCAAAGGTCACACCAACCTGTCAGAATTGAGACAAATGAATCCAGGGCTAACTGAGAACCACAGTCCTACTCCTGACACATCTTCCCCACGATCAATTTCCTCCACGGCTCCCCAGTTCAGTGTGGACACCAAGCCCTAACGCCAGTGCTGGCTGCTCTCTCATCACAATCCCATTCATTACTGTTCACACACTCAACAGCAGCAGCTTGCTTGAGGGACGCAGGGGATGGCAGATCAATGCCATCTAAGCCTTGGCCAATGACTGCAGGGTCCCATCTTACCTGCCAAGCAATTCCACTGAGTCTCCCAGATCATGCCTCCAAGGCACAATCACTGTTATGCCCTCACACCAGGGCCCAGGACCATCAGCTCACACTTCCCTGGCTGTGCACACCATTGTGGAATGTCTTCCTCTTTCACATCTGAAATCCACATGTTCACTCTCTCAGCTCCGACACCTTTCTGCACCATAGCACAGGTATCCAACTGGACTCACCCAAAAGCTAGGCCTATGGCATCCAGAGTGCCTGGCAGGTTTCAGCACGATCCAGCACAACCCGTTTTCTAACGGATCCCACAGCTCGCCGAAGCCCCAAAGGGGACGCTCAAGTCCTCCCTGCCTGCCCTCTGATCTTTCCTTCCACAGTCACCACCGAGATCATCATGGGAAATTCACATTCGAGTAACTCCATCCACTCTGCACTGTACTTGCTGTGTCCTAAGAAACCACAACACTCTCTCCAATGAGCCGTCCTCACGATCCTGCACGCGGGGCCTGGGCGGTAGGACATTCGTACACCTGGATGTAGGGTTCGCTGTGCTGAGGCACCGATGGGGTGGAGGTGTGAGGGGACTTGCACTTACCTCAGCGGGGCGTCTCAGCAAGGCCAAGGCCGCCAAAGGTCGCCGAGGGAGAGGCTGGGCAGTAAGGGAGCTACAGGAGGACGCTCCCGGCTGGACCGCCCCCGTCCCGGCCCTGGCGCGGGTCACCTGGGCAGCGTCGCCCAGCTTCTTGCCATCGTGTGCGCTGTGTGGACCGCGACTCTGGCGCCTTCCCCATCCCGGCATCTCCACCAGCACCCGGCGATCTGGAGCTTTAGAGCACAAACTTGAGCAGATCATGGCTGAAGCAAAATGCCCGCTGCAGAAAGACTCCGGAAGTCCCGCCCCTGTGGGGATGTCCCAGCGGAAATGTCTTTTCTGACCCTTCAGTGGGTGGGCGTGGCGGTATTCCTCTCCGGGTATCATGGATAATCTGGGTCTGAGAGTCCAAGTCTGGGGTCAGAGATTTTCCCTCATCACTTCAGCAGAAAAGACCAAGATCCGCCTCTTGGGGTGCTGGGAAATGACAGGTCCTGGTCAGGACAGTCACATCTTGAAAATGGCTAATGAAAGTTGTCTTCCTTTCCTGGTGAAGGGGCTTGAGTCCATGTTAATAAAAACACATGACCTGTGTGCCCAGTATAGCGAGCCATAATAAAAGAGGTATGTCTGGATCAAAGAGTCCGGAAAATTGTCTCACACAAATGACCTACTTACACCATCATGTATGTATGTGACAAATATAACACAAGGCTGTAGGATGAGCCTTTGAAGGAAACAAGATGCCTAATGACATTAAATGGAATTCTATTGTTTCTAGTTCGAACATCATTTAATATTAAACAAAAAATTTAAGTGAGAGAATTGAATTCTGAGTTATTGGTATTTTTGCTAATGTGTAAATCCAATGGTATTTATCATAGTGAAAGAGAATTTGTACTTTATGGACATCACATGAAATATTTCAGACATTCTCAATGTGTTCAGACTACAAACATTTATAAATTATACTTAGGGCAGAAAGACAGGGTGAGAAACATCAATGCTGTGGGAGAGACAAAAGAATCGCTTGCCATTCACATATCCCCAAAGGAGAGGGAACAGGCTTGCAACCCCAGGCATGTACCCTGACTGAAATCAAACCTGCAACCTTTTGGTTCCACTGAATCCACTGAGCCACACCAGCCAGGGCTAACTGTGTGATCTTAAAACCCTCAGGATCCACATGCTTGGTGCTCCTGAGTGCTGCTCAGTTTATGATTGATTCCATATCACCTATCACCCAACAGTTTCTGTAACAAAAGTTATTCTCTTTCAGTTCATGGCTACCCCTTTAATAAAGCCATTGAACAATCCTGCTTGTGATCACATATCTTTATTCACTGGTGTATATCACAGACCTAGATAAGCCTCTGAAGCAGTGAGATAATTAATCATGGATTATTAAAGCAAGGAAACATAATGTCATGGCTATTTTTTCCCAATTCTAATTTTATCTGCTCCCACCTAACATTATCCTTCTCACCTCACTTTTTTCTCCTCAAATTCTAATGAATAAATAGGATTAAATTTGTAGAAATAATTTTGATAGATGTTTCCAACATAGCTATAGTATATATAAATTCTCCGATGTCTTAGAATGTCTATTAATTACCTCCCACTGAGACTTAACCAATTCTCAAACTTCAGAGCCTTTTGTCTTCCAGCTATTTCAAAAGTGTTCACTTTATAACTCCACTCATCATCATTCATACCTTTCTGCAGTTTCCTTACCCCTTAATCTCATGCCAGAAATAATCTGCAGTCCCATGCAGACATTGTCACTGTATTTACAGTGTAATGATCATTTCCCAGCAAGGGGGTTAAATCCTGAAAGTAAAACTTATTCTCTCAGGTTCAAATGTTCACTTTCCCAACCTAAACAGAGGCCAACATGCACCTTCCCTGACACTGAATATAAATTTCGTATGTAGTCATTATTCCCACATACATGTCACACTCTTACTTTCAGAACAGATCATGTCTCAAAAAATTCAGTAACAACGGTCACATGCAAATACAGGTGAAATGATGATTATTTCCCAGCGAGATGAGATTTCTGAATCCAAAACCTTTTTCTCAGGGTCAGATGCCCACTTTCAATACCTTTATGGATGACAACATTGTAGACTTCTTGGGAGCAAACGTAACCACATTCCCAGATACATGCTTTATTCTTAGAAACAATAAGCCATATCCCCAAAATGCATTAAAAAATGTTATGGAGGAAAACATCTCCTAAGGTTGCAAAACAAGTATCGAGAAACAGCCAGATGGAATATATTCTGAGGAAACTAATGGTATGTAGAAACTACATCTACTTGCTTTGGGGATGCCAAATATCTCCTCTCCATGTTCCCTCTATACATGTCTGAAGTATTCTTCCTCTGAACACTGTCCGAGCCACCTGGACCTAATGATGTTCACGCTAAAAGCTTTGCTACCTATGAAGTGGAGAGAATCAAGACTGTGTGTTTTATTCAGTACATTAGTGAAACTCAATGTTTTGATAGCAATTGTATATTCAATTTTCACCATTACAGAGCATGAATTACCAATGTAATCTGCAGGAACATTTTACTAACATGTCTTTGGTAAAGGTGGATGTTAAATCTTCCTGCTGGCTTTAGTGAAAGCAACACACTCTTTAAAAGCATGCTAATAACATACTTTAAAATATAGACAGCGAGATAATCACACATGTAAAGAATCTGAAAGCTACAGAATAACATTGATGTTAGAATTCAGTATTTACAATTCAAATGGTGCAACTTCCCTAATATGTGGTCTGTGCGTAGAGGACCTTGGCTGTGGCGATGGTTAGTATTCTCTGTAACTTGCATTTTATTTTTCTTACAAACTGTGTCCTAAGAAGTGTGGTTGTATCTGTCTGCTAACTAGACTCTGGGTAAGGATCTCTGCTGTAGCCCAGGATGGATAAATTCATAGTGCTAACTTCAAAGGTAAGAATATTTCTCAGCAAAAACATTTCACTTACTATCATTAATAAATATCCATATATATATGCAATATAAATGCAAGAAATATACTGTTGTTACAATGGAATATAAATAAGTGTTTACTTACAGAGCTGTGAAGGGCTGAGAGAATAAAATAGCCATGAAATAAACTGCCAGTGACAGTAATGATCAGTATTATGACAATGATGATGGTATTAGTATTATGTATAGGTGAAGACTAATCAAATATTATACCTGAAATATGTTTACTAAAATCCATACATCCAACTCTTTTTGAAAATAGGTTTAGCAACTCTATATTCAAAACATTCTCATGTGCTCTGGATAAGACTTTACCTCAGTCACAGTAAATATAGCCTACAAGAGCCCTAGTGGTGTGGCTCAGTGGATTGAGTGCCAGCTTGCACACTAAAGGGTCACCAGTTCAATTCCCAGTCAGGGAAACTGCCTGGATGGTGGGCCAGGTGCACAGTTGAGTCCTGGGTAAACAAAGTGCAACATGGACATACATGGTTTTCATGTAAAAAGAAATTTATGGGGAACCTCCCTAGTGCTCATGTTTGGCAGTATGAGATTTGATTCCCACAAACAAGGCTTCAAAGAGTTTCCTCCACTATTGTTTACTTAAAAACAAACTGAACATTTCTGACACATCTCAGTTCGTCCACCCATTTCAACTCTTGTGTGCAGAGGAAGATTATAATTTGACCAAAAGATTTCTGACATTAACTGTACTTTTATGTCCTTTCTCCTGTGTGAAGTCTCTCATGATGAAGTAGTTGATACTTTTGGATAAAAGATTTCCCACAATGACTGCACTCATAATGCCTTTCTCCTGAGTGAACTCTGTGATGATAATGGAGGCCAGTGCTACTGGTAAAAGATCTCTCACATTCACTGCACTCATAAGGCCTTTCTCCTGTGTGAACTGTCTGGTGACGATGAAGGTGAGATTTGGTTTTAAAAGACTTCCCACAATCACTGCACTCATAAGGCCTTTCGCCTGTGTGAACTCTCTGATAACGGAGGCCGGCAATAATCTGAAAAGATTTCTCACATTCACTGCACTCATAAGGCCTTTTTCCATTATAAATTCTCTTATGAAAATGAAGTTCACCTTTTCGGGTGAAAGATTTCCCACATTCACTGCACCCATAAGGCCGTTCTCCAGTGTTAACTCTCTGACAATAACAAAAACTAGAAATTCTAGTAGAATACTTTCCACAATCATGGCACACAAAACATTGTCTTCCTGTAGAAATACCTTCCTGAACACATGTGTGGTTACAGCAAAGGTTTTCTGCATTCATTCAGGGTGGAATAATTTTTTTGGTGGATAGTCACTCGAGTTGTTGAGATTTCATCCAGCCTGTCCCTGCTGTGAGTAGTCTCTTGTTGGAGATGTTCTGACTCAGTAGGGATGTCCAGTCCAATCTCCCTACAGGTAAAAAGCATCTGGGAAACATTATAATTGCAGCTCTTGGCAAGTGACATCCTGTCCACACCTATTATGAAAGGCTTCTCTCTCACATGGTGCTCCTGGTGCTGGTGACACTTTGCACTGAAATAAAATCGTTTTGCATGTGCCCCACACCTCAACAGTTTCTGGCTGTGCTGTGCTTCCTCAAGATGGGTCCACAACTTTCACAGGGGTTGCTTTGTTGGGAAGACAAAGCTACGTTGAGATTCTTTGTCTCTGACACTATTACAGGAACACTCTGTTCCACTGATGTTTCCACATCTTCTGTTCCACAGCAGCAACCTTAACAAAAGGAAACACTGGTGAAATATATGTTGACCTTATAAAGAAGGAATAGCCTCATCACACATGGCCATCTAACACAGCGAGGGATGATTCTAAAACCATTTTTAAGACACACGAGTCAGACACTGAAGAAATGGCTGTTATACTTTACTTGGCCCCAAAGGTCAGTCAGTGGTGGTGACCTCACTAAGGAGGCCACATGAGCATAGCATGAAACAAGGAAGAGAGGTTCTACTAGCTGTTCTTTCACAAATGGCTTCCTGTAGGACCTTTTCTGTTGGTGATGTGAGGCTGTGTAGAATAATTTGAATGAGCTCAAACTCATCAACATCAATTGTACTGGAGTATATCACATTCAAGGTCAACAGAATGATACGTGTGCACCCCAAGGGTTTTGCAAGCATGCACCAAAGTTAGAGTGCAGTAAAAAAAAGCCCCTAACGAATGGCTGAGGTGAAAAGTTTAGATAGGTGAAGATTATCTGTGGGCGGGGAATCTGAGTGAAATGAAGACTGAGAACTAAGTAGTTGACAAAGTATAAACAACAAATAAAAGTACCCCCTGCTGGCCAGGGTGGCCAAGGAGTTGTGCCGCGACCCTCAGACTCCTATAAAAATGGCGCTCTGAACGGAGTGGAGTGCGCGGGCCGCTGCCCTGGGGCTTAAGGGCCAGCGCCCTCCGGACACTGCACACCGGCCCCAATCTGCTCTCGGTGTGTAAAGTCACAGAGAAACATGAATGGATAACAACAGAAAATGGTATTGGAACAATGGGAATCAGCAATTTTGCACAGGGAGCTTTGGGAGATGTTGTTAACTGTAGTCTGCCTGAAGTTGGGAAAAAAATTGAACAAACAAGATGAGTTTGGTGCTTTGGAAGGTGTGAAAGCTGCTAGTGAACTCTATTCTCTAACAGGAGAAGAACTGAAATTAACGAAGCTCTTGTAGAAAATCCAGGACTTGTCAACAAATCTTGTTATGAAGATGGTTGGCTGATCAAGATGACATTGAGTAACACTTCAGAACTAGATGCACTAACGAGTGAAGAAGCATATGAGAAATACATAAAATCTATTGAGTGAGAAATGGAACTCCCCCTAAATAAAGCAGTATGAAACAATAGAATGGGGTGGGCTGGCGAGAGGCAAACACACATTGATGTTTCTCTCCCTTTCTCCTTCCTTTACCCCCTCTCTAAAAAAATAAATAAATACATAAAATTAAAAAAATAAATACATAAAAGTATTTTGTTACCACTGCCAGGCATGTGCCAAGACTGGGAATCGAACAGGCGACCTTTTGGTTCACAAGCCAACGCTCAGTCCACTGAGTCTCATGGAGTAATTACTCCAGCCATGGAGTAATCCATGTATCTTGAAATCAATTTTAGTTTCAAGAAAGCTTTAAAATTCACAAGTATGTTGAAATTAAACAACACACTCATGAATTATCAAGGATAAAAGAAATAAACCAAAGAGAATTCAAAAAACATTTAGGGACAAAGTAAACAGAAACACAATCTACCAAAGCTAATGTATAAAATGGAATTCTAAGAGGAAATTTTATAGTGATGCTGACATTAAAAAAAACTCAAATAAATAACCCATCATTATACTTTAGAAAACAATAAACACAAGTAAACCAAAAGCTAGCAAAGGAAAAACATTAAATATCAGAACAAACATAAATGAAATAGACAAGACAAAAAAAGAGAATATCTAAGAGCTATTTTTAAAAGATACACAAAATTGACAAGTCCTTAGCTAGACTAAAACAAAAGATATAAGACTCATATAATTTAAAGAACAATTTAAGATAAGACTTTATACCTGACACCACAAATCACGATGCATCATAAGACATGCTGGCAGATGATATTACCCTACATAGAAAAAACTGTCAAATTCCCACCATAAACTTCTGAAACTAATAAACAAATTCAGAGCCCTGGCTGGGTCCCAATGTGCCAACATTGTGGGTTCAATCCCTCATCAGGGAACATGCATTAGTCAGCCAATGAATGCATGGATAGGTGGAACCACAGAAAAATGTTTCTCTTATTTTCTCTCTTTGTCAGGCTCCCTTCCTCTCTCTGAAATCAATAAATAAAAAGTTTACAAAATAAGTAAATTGAGAAAAATGACAGAATATAAAATAGACACACAAATCTCAAGTTCAATTTCTACACACTAATAACAAATTTTTGTTAAAGAAATGAAGAGTCATGGCCAAGTGGCTCATTGGTCAAAGCATCATCACAAACATCCAAAAGGTTGTAGATTTGATTCCATGTCAGCGTACACAAGTAGGTTGCTGGTCTGATCCCAGGTTGGGGTGTAAGTAGAAGGTAACTGGTGTTTTCTATCTCATATTCATGATTTTCTCTCTTCCTCTCTCTCTCCCTCCCCTCCTCTTTCTTCCTCTCTAAAATCAATATACATATCCTAAGGTCAGAATTAAAAAGTAAATAAATAAATGAAGAAGGCAGTCAAATTTACAATAGTATCGAAAGAAATAAATACGAAGGAATAAATGCAACTAAACAAAGTGAAATGTCTGCACACTGAGCACAATAAGACAGGGATAAAAGAAAAGGAAGAAAAGACAAATGAGTGCAAAGACAGTCAGACTTGGATTTTAAAATTTAGTATCGGTAAAATGTCTATACCACCCAAATCAATCTACAGATTCAACATAATTTGATAATTCCAATGACATTTTAAAAGAAATTAAAAAAGAATCTTTAAATGTATAGAAATCAAAAGACTTCAAATAGCAAAAACAATTCTGAGCAACAGGAATTTTTGGTGGCATACTTCCTGACTTCAATCTATTACCAAGCCAAAGCAACCAGTGTTAAAATGAACACAGAAATACAAACCAATAAAACAGAACAGAGAACACAGAAATAGATGTTGAACTAATCTTTACCAAAAAAATGCACATATGTAAGAAAGAAAAGATAGTTTCCTTAGTAAGTAATGCTAGGAAAAACTGGAATACACATGTAAAACAACAAAAGTGGAAACCACTGATAAAAATTAGCTCAGACTACATGAAAAAATTAAACCTCACTCCTAAACTTTAAACTCCTTCAAGACAACAGAGAGAAGTTGTTTTAGAGATTTGCTTTCTTTTGATAATCTGTAATTTTTTTAAAAGGTTTTACTTATTTTTTCTTTTCAAGAAAGTAGAAGAGAGGGAGAAAGAAAGGGAGACACACATCGATGTGAGAGAGAAACATCGATCTGTTGTCTCTGGCATGCCGACAACTGGGACCCTGAACTGCAACCCAGGCATGGGCCCTGACTAGGAATCCAACAGGCAACCTTTCAGTTTGCAGGACAAAGCTCAGCTCACTGAGACACATGTAAGGGCTGAAGATTTGCTTTTAAAATTATATTCTCAATGTGACAATAACCACCAGGGAAAAAAGCAAATATTAACAGTCTGAACTCCAACAGATGCAAGTTTCTTCACAGAACAGCAATTAACATAATGAAATGAAAAGGCAGCACTAACCAGTGTGGCTCATTTGGTTGGGCGACATATTGGAAATCTAAAGGTATCCTATTGGATTCCTGGTCAGGGTACATGACTAGGTTGGGGGTTCAGTCCCCAGTTGAGGTGGGAGAGAGGCAATTTAAATGTTTTAAATGTCTTAAAATGTTTCCGTCTCCCATGGCTATTTCTCTCACTCTCTTTTTCCTTACCTTGCCTTCTACCTAAAAATAGAAATCAATAAAATCTAAAAAAAATTCATAATAAGTAAAAGAAACAGGCAGTCTCAGTATGGGAGAAAATATCTGTAAATATATAAAAATATGACTTGGTGATACTGTAGGTTCAGCTTGGAAAAAGTCACATAAATTTAATCCTTTCCCAGTCAGTAATAAAGTTATATCATCACTACATAGCAAGCTATTAACAAAACAACACCTTAGTCTAAGAAATACTCTACATAATGTAATTAAACATAATTCATCACTAAACACTGGTAACCAGCCTCTGAGCCTGCTGAAAAGCTGATAAGACCAGAATTGCACAATACAGGGCTTCCAAAAAGAGTGAAAATATAAAAAAATAAAAATGAGCAATGTCTATAAAGCAAAATAAGCAAATGAAAAAAGCCACATATCAGTAGGTAAAGAGAAATTGATATATAAAATATACAAGGTATTCAAAATACTCAGCCAAAAACTGTAGAAAAACTTCCAAAATAAAATATATACAAATTGCTCTAATTGGTGTGGCTCAGTGTTTTGGGCATCACCCCGTAAACCAAAAGGACCCTGGTTTGATTCCCAGTCAGGGCACATGCCTGGGTTGGGGGCCAGGTCCATGGGTGGGGCCATACAAGATGGAACCAATCGATGTTTTTCTCATATGTCAATGTTTCTCTCCTCTTTTTCCCTCCCTTTCTCTCTAAAAATAAATAAATAAAATGTATACAAATGACCAACAGCAACAGAAAAAAATGCTTTTTCTCACTAACCCAGGTGGTATTCACTAGGCTCCCTGAAACATTACAAACCACAAGTCCTTCCCTATGAATTCAGTACAACAGGCGTTGGTGTTGCAGGGGGAGAAAAGAGCAGTGCAAACAAACCAGTCCTTCCAAGGAAAGCAACTACTCAGAAAACTGGAAAATCAAGCAGTGCTTACAGTCCACATAAGAGGAGAGCACCCCCAAGAGAACAGGGGACATAAGGAAATGCAAAGCCTAGTCCATATCATTGGCAGAGTAAAGATATTACCCAGTGAGGATATTAGTTCAAAGTTCTCCAGCATCACATCCAGGTACAGGCATCTCTGACCTTCATCAAGGAGGCACCACTCTTCCCTGGAGAAGTACAGGGCAATGTCCGCAAAGGTCACACCAACCTGTCAGAATCAACACAAATGAATCCAGGTCTGTCTGGGAACCTCAGTCCTATTCCTTACACATCTTCCCCATGCTCAAATTCCTCCAGGGCTCCCCAGTTCATTGTGAACACGAGGCCCTAATACCAGTGTTGGTGGCTCTCTCATCGCAATCCCGTTAATTACTGTTCACATCTTCAGCGATAGCAGCTTCCTTGGGGCACACGAGAGACGGAAATGCCATCTAAGCCTTGGTCCATGACTGCAGGGTCCCAGTATTCTTCCTGCCAAGCAATTCCAGAGTCTCCCAGTTCAAGCCTACAAGGCACAATCAAACATGACTTCATAATTCACCGTTATGTCCTTGCACCAGGACCCAGGACCATCAGCTCACACTTCCTCCAGTTGAGCACACCATTGTGGAATGTCTGCCTCCTTCACATCTTCAGACCCCTGGTTCGCTCCCTGAGCTCTGCCGCCTTCCTTCTCCATTGCACAGGTATCACCCACGAACTAGGCATTATGGCATCCAGAGAGTTTTTGGCAGATTCCAGCAGTATCCAGGACAACCTGTTTTCTAATGGATCCCACAGCCGGGCAAAGCCACGAAGGAGGCTCTGAAGTCCTTCCTCCCTGCCTGCTCCTATTTTCGCTTCAATAGTCACCACCCAGAACCGCAAATGAATTTCCGTTACGAATAAGCCCTGTCTTCTCTGCACTGTACTTGCTGTGTCCACAGCAACCACAACACTCCTGTCTCCAATGACCCTTCCTCACGGTCCTCCACGTGGGGCCTGGGCTGCAGGGCGCCCGCACGCAGGATGTCGAGTTCGCTGTGGTTGAACGTGCGAGGGGACGTGCACTTACCACAGCCGAGCGTCTCAACCACGCCACCAACGGACGCTGTCCTCGAGGCCTGGCGGTAGCCCTGGGAGAGGAGGCCGCCTCCGGCATGGCTGCCCGGCCCTGGCGCGTCTCCCGGGGAGCGTCGCCCAGCTTCTTAGTCTCCGATGTACCGTGCGGACGACTCCGGCGCCTTCCTGGCCTCATTACTTCCAACAGCACCAAACTAACTGGAACGTCTGAGCACGTACGAGAGCGGATTCTCGTTAAAGCAAAATGGCCGCTTCCGACCGAAGAGGTCACCGGAAACGGAAATACCTTTTATGAGCCCTCAGTGGTTATGGGTAACGGTATGCCATGCAGGGTATTCTGGGTAATGAGGGTCTGCGACTCCAAGGTGGTGACCAGAGGTTCTTCCACATCAGTGCAGTAGAAAAGACCGAGATCCTAGGCTAAGGGCGATGGCGAATGTCAGGTCCTCACGTAAGACACTTCTTTAGAATGGCTACCGAAAGTCCTCCTGTTTTCCTAGTGAAGGGGCTTGAGTTCATTTTACTGAAAACAAATTATCTGTGATCCCAGTACACCGAGTTGTAAAGAGGTATGCCTGCATTACAGAGTCCTGATAATATTTATACAAATGACCTACTCACACCATCATATGTGTACGTGACTAATATACCACAAGACTGTAGGATAAGCCTTTCAAAGATAAAAAGAACTAAGATGTGTAACATAAACATTAAATGGAATTCCATTGGTCAGTTATAATTTGAACATCAATCTTATCAATTTTTAAGTGGGAAAATAGAATTCTGACAAGTTATTTTTGTTTTTGTGAATGTGTAAATGCATTTGCATTTATCATAGTGGAAGAAAATTTGTCCTTTACAAACATAGTTAAGACACCAGGTGAAATGATATTTCAGGCATTCTCAATGTGTTCAGATTACACATATTTATAAATTATGGTTCTGGTAAAAGAAGTATATATTTACTGCTAAAGTTGACCTAGGTGTATCTGCAGCTTTAGAAATCACATGAAATTCCGCTGGCTGGTGTGGCTCAGTGGTTGAATGCTGGCCTGCAAATCAAAGAGTCGTAGGTTTGATTCCCAGTCTAGGGCACATGCCTGGGTTCTAGGCTGGGTCCCCAGTTTGGGGCCTGTGAGAGGCAACCACACACTGATGTTTCTCTCCCTCTCTTTCTGTCCCTTCCCCTCTCCAAAAATTAAATAAATAAAATCTTTCAAAATTTTTTTTAAAATCACATGAGCTATTATAAGTAACAAGTAATTATGGGTATGCATATATATATTTAATAAACACTAAATTCATATAATTAGGTCAAAAGCTTTTCCTATTTAAAATTTCAGAGCAAATATGACACTGAAATAGAAACCATAATTTGAAAAACATTAAGATAAGTAATGTAACAGAGGAGTTGAAAAAACTCTAAAAACTTACCAGAAATTATAGAAATCCTTGTAAATAAACATAATCTCCAGCACCCTGAAACTGTCACAATGATCATAGGAGTGGTCTGACACTGTCGGTGAACTACTGGCATGGGAAGATATTACAGCATTTTCTTGTCCATGAAACGTCTTCCCCATTAAGTCGAATGTCTTTTCTCCTCCTTTAAGTGTGTGCTCTGAGAATCCTCAGGATGAACATGCTTGTCATTCTTGAGTACTGGTCAATTTGTGTTTCCACATAATATATCAGCTAACAATTTATTATATCATATAATATTTTCTTTTTGAATTGTTGGCTACTGCTTCAATAAAGCCTTTGAACATCCCTGGTTGTGGTCACATTTCTGTAATCACTGCTGTATAACACACACCTAGTTCAGCCTCTGAAGCAGTGAGATAATTAGCAAATGATTATTAAATAAATGAAATACAACACCATGGCTATTTTTCCACAATTCTAAATTTGTCTCCTCACACATTATAGTATCTTTCTCAACTCACTTTTCCCCCCTCAAATTCTATTAAATAAAAAGAACTCGCATTGTAGAAACAAAAATTTTTTGATAGCCATGTTTGCAGCATAGCTATAGTTCATGTAAATTCTCCCATCTCTTAGAACTCAATGTCCATTAATTACCTCCCATTTAGACTTACCTTATTCTCAGGCTTCAGAGCCCTTTGTCTTCCAGTTATTTAAAAAATGTTCATTTTATAACTCCACTAATCATAATTCATACATTTCTTCAGTTTGCTCATCCCTTAATTTTACACCAGAAATAATCTGCAGTCCCATGCAGACACTATCATTGCATCATCATTTCCCAGCAAGGGAGTTAAATCCTGAAAGGAAAAATTATTCTCTCAGGTTCAGATACCCATGTTCCCAACCTGCACAGATGCCAACATTACAGCCATCCTGGCACTGAATGTAAATTTGGAATGTAGTCATTGTTCCCATTTTTGGAACAGACCATGTCTCAGAAAATTCAGTAAGAACTGTCATATGCAAATACAGGTGAAATTATTATTATTTCCTTGGAAAGAGATGAGATCTTTGAATCCGAACTCATTTTCTCAGGGTCAGATGCCATTTCCAACACCTTCATGGATGACAACATTGTAGACATCCTGGTAGCAAATGTAACTTTGCTATGTAACCACACTCCCAGATATGTGTTCTATTGTTAGAAAAAAAAGCTGTATCCCAAAAGTACATTAAGAAATATGACGGAGAAAAGCAAATAATTTCTGGGATGCAAAATATATACCAAGAAAGAGCCAGATGGAATATATTCTGAGGAAGTGTTGGGAACCGTCTTGCCTGGATTTAGAAGCTATAGCCCTCCATAGCTAAGGCTGAGTAGAAAGGCCTTGGGACCATAAGCCACTAAGGAGACAAAACTTATCCTCCTGGCAGGGGCAAAGCCTCTGCCTCATTTACTTCACCCTGCTTGGTCACTGGAGGATGGCTGGATAGTCAATAATGGGTAAGATTCCTCAAGGGAGGAACAACCGAAGACAGGCACAGTCACAAAGGGGGCACCAGGGAAGGACTTAGGGGATTATGGAGGAGGGACAAAAGACCCTCTCCCCTCGGCTTTGTCAGCCTGAGTCCTCATTCTATCTCTAAAAAGTCTTCTAATCTCTTGGCCGCCCACATCCCAGCATCCTCCACCAGATTCAGGCCTGAAACAATGCTGAAGTGGGGTGCAGCCCTGTGCCAGAACGGGCAGTTCCCGGTGGGGGTGCAATCAGGCCTAAGCAAGAATGCATAAAATCCTGTGAAACCTGCTTTGCTAAGAATGCCCTCAATTTAAGTGTTTAGGGTCCAAGCATAAAATGAATTTGTTTCCCAGACTTTTATAGCCCTTTGGCATCACTCTATCTATCTGACCTTGACTGAGAATAAACCCTTATAGTTCTTTGAATGTTATCTATTCCTTGATCATTACTGCCTGACAATGATTGATGAGCTTTACGTATATGACCTGTATTCCTATGCAAACTAAACCCAATAAAAACCTAGGGAAAGAGGTGCTCAAGGCCCTTCTCCTTTGAGAGACTGGTCAGCATTTTCTCCCTAAGCAGATCATGTTTTGGTAGATTTATCCTCATCTGCAGCAGCCAGGAGGGCTCTACAGGATGGAGCTCCCCTATAAGGAAGTAAACAATATGGTGTAACACATTCCTTTGTTTGGGGGCTGCTAAATATCTCCCCTCCCATGTTCTATACCTGTCTGGAGGAATGTTCCTCTGATCACTGTGCGAGCACCCTGGACCTTATGATATTCATGCTAAAAACTTTGCTACTGATGAAGTGAAGAGAATAAAAATTTTTATTCAGTAATTTAGTGAACCTTAATGTTTTGATAGCAATTGTTGTCTATTCACTTTTCACCATTACAGAGCATGAATTACAAATGGAATCTGCAGGGACATTTTACTAACATGTCTTTGATAAAGGAGGGGGTTAAATCTTCCTGCTGGGTTTAGTGCAAGCAATACACTCTTTAAAAGCATGCTAATAAAATATTATAAAGTAGAAACAGCGAGATAGTCGGGCATGTAGAGAATCTGAAAGCTACAGAACAACACTGATGTTAGATTTCAACATGTGGAGCTTGAATGGTACAACTTTCCTAGAATCTGGTCTATGCTAAAGTATGTTGGCTGGGACCATGATTACCATTCTCTGTAAAATGACTTACATTTAATTTTTCTTACAGATTGCTTCCTAAGAAGTGTGGTTGTATCTTTCCGCTATCTGGAATCTGCAGTAAGGGTCTCAGCTGTGGCCCAGGATGCTGACCACTGCAGTGAGGGTTTGTGTTCAGAAGGATTATGTTCAAACCCAAATGTCTGGTGTACAGAAACAGACTACAATGGAGGACGTGGTTCCAGAACATGGTCCTGGCTGTAGGGAAGACATAGTATGAGAATACAGACAGTAGGGATACACAAGACAGAGTCACTTGGCCAGTGGGTAGCTTGCATGGAAAAGAGGTGTCACTTTACAATGAGATTGGGATCCTTTAGGTATTCAGCATTACTTCCAAATGTTAAGTTCCAGCATTCACAGCCATCTGGCCCCTCCACTTCAGGGTGAATGTCCATGCCACATAGGAACAACACTCACAAAATCAAAATAAAGCACCAAATTCACCACAGTAAATGGGTTCACAGCCTGACACCCAAAATGGGGATGAAGGTGCAGAGAAACAACCCAAATCACCAAGGTTTCCTGAGGGTCAAACTGGTTGGACTAATGGAAACACAAACTGTAGCTCCTTCTAAAAGGAGGTCCCCTTTTGTGCTGACAGATGTGGTCAGTTGGTTGGGCAACATTATGCAAAGCGAAAGATCCCTGAATCCATTCCTCGTTAGGGCACATGCCCGGGTTGTGAATTTGATCCCCTGCTGGACAAATCAATGTTTCTCTCTCACATCGATGTTTTTATCCCCTTCTTTCTCCCTGCCATTCCTTCTCCTAAAAAATGAATTAAGTCATTTAAAAATAATGAAAGGAGAATATCCTGGATGACTGAATGGTACAGGGTACTTTAACATTTTAGGGAATTAGGGGGAGAATCACATTAATTGTATCAATGGAAACAGCAGCTCCAGCTGACCCTCTCTGGTTTTCACACTGTACACAGCCCAGTGAGGGTTTTATAGTACTGGTAGAGGTTGTTTCTGGCTCTGAAGCCAGAATACATGGTTAAAATCAAGACACTTAAATCTGACACTTGTGTGGTGAGTAAATTTAGAGAACCAACTTTCATTTCTCTAATCCTGGATGTTCCCAGCAATTCAATACTAGTTTTCACTTCCAAGGTTGTTGTGAGGATTAAAAGTGAGTCTTCTCAAAAAACAAACCCTGGAATCTGGGGATTGACAAGTGCTCAGTTTGTTAATTCCATTGATCTCAAATGCTGAGGTTAAGAGACAGCATCACCCACCCACATGTCACATAAGCCAACTGAGATTGCGGGAACTCTAGCAGGTCACCTGCAGATTCCCAGGTTGGGACCCCACATAGAGTCATGGCCTCCCTGCAAGTGGGTCAGCCTGTACTTGAAGGACTAACTGTATCTTCAAACACACACCAAAACAAAGAAGGTGTGGGTATTGGGTGAGTGAGGGGTGCCTGTCTTGGAAATGCCTCTGCAGGCAGAAACAAGGGTTGCCTGAGTAGTGGAGGGTGCACACACAGCTGCCACATTATGAATGGGCATCTTTGCACTTAACCTTGTCCACCAGCTGAGGGTTAAAAAGATACCTTATACTCATTATACAAAGAACTAAAGCACAGACCAGAAAAGGGGTTATTTTTTGAAAGGACAGTTAAGAAGCCAGGAAAATTCCTGGGCAAGCATTACGGAGAAACAGAGAAGAAAAGTAAAGAAGGCCAAACAATTTGATTAACTTACAGTCAGCTGGAGAATCCCAAGACCTCATTTCTCCTAACCAAGAACTCAGAGCAAATGGTTTATACCTCTCCTCCATGACTAGAAACTAGATCCTGGTCTGTGAAATGGAGAACAGAGATTTAATTCATGTCATTTGTGCCAGCTAAAGCCAAGGACAGATGAAGTCAAGGAAACAAATTTATTTTTTTAAAAGATTTTATTTATTTATTTTTAGAAAGGGGAAGGGAAGGAGAGACAGGGAGAGAAACATCAATGTGTGGTTACCTCTCACATACCCCCTACTGGAGACCCAGCCTGCAACCCAGGCATATGCCTCGACCAGGAATTGAACCAGCGACCCTTTGGGCCAATCTACTGAGCCATACCAGCCAGGGCTAAGGGAACAAATTTAAAAAATGACATTAAGAGCCATACAGACCCAGGATTAAAGAAAAACAGCATTATTAGACTAAAGAATATTCCCCAAACCCCCATAAGCTCATTTTGATGCATCAGCATATTAAAAATGCAGCTGGAAAGGTAATGAATATTCTGCTGAAACACTGCCCTGAAATCCTCACCTGCAGAAGATACAAAGCCCTCAGGACAAAGGCTCAGGGCTGGCCCACTCTAGAGCATATCCACACCCCTTCCCAGGCATAAATGTTTTACTTCCTCTTACTCTAAGGGACCCCAGTACACTTGCAGCCAAGAGACAGTGGGTGGCAGCCTTTGACCTGAATTACCCCCAGATCCCGTCTCCAAGGCCTTATTTTCTCTGACCTCCCAGTGAGGTGAAAGGAGCCTAGCTTTGTTTCACTTCTGTCTGTGACCTCCACTTCCCAATGAGCTAACAGCAGCCCTGCCTTGGCTCACTCCTTTCCTGTAACTTTTCTAGGGAGCCAGAGCAGAGCATCCCACCTAGTCTCTCTCCTGTTACTTCCTCTACCCTAAGTCCTTCCTTTGTTTCCCTTTCCTCACCCTTAATAAACATAACTCCAGGCTGGTTTCTGTCCTATAACAATACGACTGTGAGTCCCAATATTTTATAATCTGGGATTCACATCCAGGGTGCATGACCCAGGGCATGGGAAGTCTGATCGCTGTTCTCCTATTTCCCTCTGCACTGAGCTTTCATCCAAACTGTTCCCTCCCATCCTGATGCAATCTGGTCTCCTTCAGAAACCAGTTCCAACTCAAGAACCCCCATGATAAGAGACCAGAAATATGAAACAAAATACAAAACAAGGGCTTACTGTAATATAAAATGACTGGACTTTTTTAACTGAGGGAGAATGTTATATACCCCAGATTAAAATAGAAAGCGTACATTGCATTGTACACAGTATAAAGAGTACAAAATATTAAAACATCTTTCCAATAACAAAAAAAAATCCCATTTACTTAATCAAGAAATGCCAGAAATGCATGAAATTCCAACATACACCTTTGTCGTTTCTGTCCTTTTGTTATAAAAAACTGCCAAAAACTCAGATTAGTTAGAACTCAGGATCAGACATTTAGCAAAGGTAGACATAGCACATACATATCTGAGAAAAGGCTCACCGTAAATCCTTTAAAAAATAGTATCAAACAACAGTAAGGTAGCACTAGATGTTTAAAAACAAGTTTTAATACAAAATGATTTACCAATCAAATATTCATTGACATGTAAAGGAAATAAATCTCTTACACACTGCTGGAAGGATACAAAAAGGTACAATCAGTTTAAATCACAAATTCCTAATCTCTGTAACTTAAACATTCACCTACTATACAACTCGGACTGTGCACTGAGTTATTAACAAAGGTAAATGAAACTAATGTCCATATAAAAAATTATACAAATTATTTAAACCAGGTTTAAACTAAAAAATTAGAAATAATCATTTTTAATCTATAAATTCATTGTACTTACTTCAAAGATAAGAATAGTGGGACTGGTGTGACTCAGTGGATTGAGTGCTGGCCTGCAAACCAAAGGGTTGCCGGTTTGATTCCCAGTCAGGGCACAGGACTGGGTTGTGGGCCAGGTCTCCAGTTGGGGGCGATCAAGAGGCAACCACACATTGATTATTTCCTCCCTTTCTCCATCCTTTTCTCTCTCTAAAAATAAATAAAATCTTTAAAAAAATACTCAGCAAAAACAGATGCATTACCAATACATTATTCTTCAAATATAAATGCAATGTAAAAGAAAAATACTGTTAGTTATTACAATGAAATATAAATCAATGTTTACTTACAGAGCTGCGAAGGGCTGAGATTAAAATGGCCATGAAGTAAAGTCCCAGTGACAGTAAAGGGCAGTATTATGAAAATGGTGATGGTTTTAGAATCATGTATAAGTGAAGACAGATCAAATATTATACTTGAAATGTTTACTAATTAAAGCTTATTAAAAATGGTACAAGACTTTAAAAATGTATATGCCCAACTCTTTTAGAAAATAGGTTGGCAAGTCTCTATTCAAAACACATTCTCATGTGCTTGGGATGAGACTTTCCCTCAGTGAAAGCAAGTACAACCAACAATAAAAACTCACTGAAGCCAACAGGACTGCTGGCTGGGTTAAAGCTGCAACATCACTCAACTTTATTTTTCTTTCTACTAGGGGACCAGTGACTGCGAAAAGAACATCTAACAGGAGACAGAAATCCACATTAAAAAAATTTTTTTATTGATTTGAGAAGGGGGGAAGGGATGAATCTGGATTTGTTTTTCTACTTTTGTATAGATTTATTTGTTGCTTCTTGTATGTGCCCAGACCAGAGTTTAAAATCAGAACCATGGCATATCAAGATGACACTCAAACCAACTGAGCTATCTCACCAGGGCCAGAGAACCTTTTGATTATATTGAATGAAAATGACTGAATCAACAGAAGATATTCTTGCAGATTCTGAGATTTGTGCATACATAAACTGATCCTGTAGTTTTTTCCTCAGAAAATTTTCTAGATGCATGCCAAGAAAATGTACATTCCATCTAGTTGGCTGCAGTCTCCTCCAGCACCTATTAGGCCGGTGTTTCTGGTGCACTCAGTTTCCCCAGACCTCTACGTTGCTGCAACTAGCCACCATCCCCTATGGAATTGCAGACATTATGGCACATGGTATTTGGAAGACCTGGACCAGAGACTCCCTTTAAAAGTGTTGGCATCCTTTACAAATATGAAAAAAAAATTCATGCTGCTCCCAGATGTACTTGAGGTTGTCATAGCTATCCCTTCTTTGGAGTGATCTGTCTCCTGAAACTCACAGCATTGAGGCTTCTCACAAGAACTTGAGAGACCACAGTCTTGCCTGAGTGGATATGAGCAGGAATGCAAGTCTGGAAAAAAACTGCCGTGTTAATTTCTGTACCAAACTGTCCCCATGGAGGCAGAGAAAGGTTGAGACACATATAAAAGTTGTTTACGTCTTTATTCTCGTAGGGCCCAAAACTGTTATTAACTATCCCACACAATAATACAACACTCAAGATTAAAGAAGACTTAGGAAAAAGGCCTTGATTATTTTACAAACCAAAGGGATGTTAGGTTGGTAGTTCTTGTATTGGAGACTTGAGCGCTCAAAAATTATTGCTGGTATATAAAAAAAGCATGTCCCAAAAGGCCATCCTTCTGCAAACTGACAGCTGAACTCAGATAATTTTTTCTGGGCCAAAGCTGAGTCAGGTCTGTGACAATTAGTAGGAGTGGAAGGAATAAAGCCCTGGAAAGTTAGGCTACTCCTAATTTTCTCTCACAAATCGGGTAACAGTTACCTTCTCTGAGCACATAAGGATGATGATTCATGCACCTCTCAGAACCCTATAGGTGCTGCAGGTGAAGTATCTTCAGCACAGAAATCTGCACTGACATGAATCTAGAAAGATAACTGGGTAAATAAAGTGCAACATGGACACACATGCTTCACATACAAAAAAAATTATGGGACATCTCCCTGTTCATGTTTGGCTGTAAGATATTTGATTCACACAAACAAGGCTTAATAGTTTATTACAGTATTGTTAACATGGAGAAAAAACACCGTACCTTTCCTACACATCTAAGACCTTCCTCCCTACCCCACATAAACTCTTATGTGCAGAGGAAGATGAGAAATTTGGCTAAAGATTTCCCACATTAACTGCACTTATAAGGCCTTTCTCCTGTGTGAACTCTCTGATAACAATGAAGTTGCTGCTTTTGAATGAAAGATTTCCCACATTCACTGCACTCATAAGGCCTTTTTCCTGTGTGAAATACCTGATGATAATGGAGGATAGTGCTACTGGTAAAAGATTTCCCACATTCACTGCATTCCAAGGACTTTGTCCAATATGAATACTCTGATGAGAACAAAATTCACACTTTCCACTAAAATGCTTCCCATATTCACTGCATTCACAAGGCCTTTCTGCAGTGGTATCATCTATATTTCTCAGCCAAACAGATGAGCTACTACCATTAAAAATCTCCAAATATATATCAAAACGTAAATCAATGATTACTTACAGATAGGTAAAGACGTGGTAGAAATAAAAAAGGCCATAAAGTAAATTCCCAGGAACAGATACAATCAGTATTACGACTATGGTGATAATTTCAGTTTTAAGTGTATGTGAAGACTCACTAAATATCATACTTCATTATATAATATTAACTCATTAAAACTTTTAAAGATGGCTCAAGATTTGAAAACTTTATGCTCAATACCTTCTGAAAATAGGTTTGGCAAGTCTATATTCATGTTCTCATGACCCCTGGGAGAGACTTGGCCTCAGTGACAGTGAACACAGCCAAAAAAAAAAAAAAAACCTGTTATGAAAGCAGCAAGAATGCTGGGCAGGTCATAAAGCGACATCCCTCAACTAAAGATACCCTTTATTTTTCTTTTCTGCCAGGGCACCAATGGCCTTGACATTAACATCTAATAAATGACCAAAATCCTCAAGATTTTTTCAAAAATTTTACTTATTACTCAGAAGACACACATTCCATCTAGTTAGGTGCAGTCTCCTCAAGCACCTATTTAGAATCAGTTTCCCTTAACCCCTGTGGAGCTACTAGTGATCATCACCCATGCAACTGTATAACACACAGCACTTTGCAAAACCTGGGCCAGATTCTCTCCAAAATATTGGGATCCTTTGCAAAGGAAAAATTCATGCCGCACCTATACGTACTTAAGGTTGTCTTAGCTACCCCCTCTTGGAGTGATCACTGTGTCTCCTAAAACTCATAGCATCTACTCATGAAAACTAGAGAGCCCACTAGTCTTGCCTAGGTGGTTATGGGAAGGAATTCAAGTTTGAGAAAAACTGCTGAGTTAATTTCTGCAACAAACTGTACCCACGGAATCAGAGAAGTTTGAGACAACACGTACAAATGTTCACCATTTCATGTTTGCAGGGCAGGGCACAAGTCTGCTTATAAACTACCCCAGACAATACACAGAACATCCAAATAATTTAGAAAAAAAGGCATTCATTATTTTACAATCCAAAAAGAAGGAAGCATGGCAGTTCTTGCAGGGGTGACATGGATACTCAGAAACTTATTACTGATACCTGGTTAAGAGCACATCCCTGAAAATAAACAAGCCTTCCGCAAGCTGACAGCTGAACTCAGATGATATTCTCTGGGCTAAAAGTGTGTCAACTAACAAGTGAAAAAGGAGTGAGAATCTAAAAATAAGTTAGCTAACTCCTAATTTTGCCCTGGATGGTGTGGCTCAGTGGATTGAGTGCTGGCCTGTGAACCTAAACGTCACCAGTTCAGTCCCAGCTCTGGGTTGTGGGACAGGTCTCAGAGGGGTTGTGTGAGAGGCAACCAAACTATGTATCTCCCTTACCTTGATTTTCCTCTCCTCTATTTCTCTCTCCCTCCCCCAACTCTAAAAAATAAATAAATTAAATTAAAAAAATCTTCAGCAACAGAAATACAGAGTAACATGGAGATATCTGGCAATACACCTGGGTAAACTGAAAAGTGCAACATGGACACACAGGCTTCCCACATAATAAAATTATGGGGCTGTGGAATTTTAAATGGACAGAAACAAGATAAAGACGTAGGTATATATATTTTGCCTCCTCACACAAACAAAAGAATTAAAAAAAAAACAAAACAGAAGAGCCAGAAGACCAAACTGTATGGAAGTCCAACAACCAAGGAGTTAAAGAAGAAACATTTACTCAAACTGGTAGGAGGGGCAGAAACAGGCAGCCGGGGTGGAGGGGATGCACGGTCAGGCAAAGACCGGAGGTACCACATTTGAGAGTGGATAAACTAGGAGGAACAACTGGGGAGCAAGACAGACCATGGAAGCAAGGGTTCCAGTGCAGGATAATAAAGCTTCAAAACCTCTGGCTATAAAAACCTATGGGGGTTGCAGCAGCAGAAGAAACTCTCAGCCTCACAGGAGTTCACTGGAGAGACCCACAGGGTCCTAAAATGTACACACACCCACTCACCCAGGAATTAGCACCAGAAGGGTCCAATTTGCTTCTGGGTAGCAGGGGAAGTGATAGAAAGTTGTCTGAGAGCTGAGCAAGCAGCATTGCTCCCTGTCAGACCCCTCTTCCACATATAGCACCACAATGCAGCGACCTGGGCTGTGCCCTCCAACACCAAAGGCTTTGCCCCTTACAACAGGCATGCCAAGACAAAAAAATATGGCCCAAGTGAAAGAACAGATCAAAGCTCCAAAAAATAGAACTAAGTGATGAAGAGATAGCCAACCTGACAGATGCACAGTTCAAAACACTGATAATTAGGATACACACAGAAATGGTCGAGTATGGTTGCAAAATAGAAGAAAAAGTGAAAGCTATGTAAAGTGAAATAAAGAAAAATATACAGAGAACCAACAGCAACATGAAGGAAACCGGGATTCAATCAATGATTTGAAGCAGAAGGAAGAAATAAACATTCGGCCAGACAGAATGAGGAAACAAGAATTCAAAAACAATGAGAGGTTTAGGAACATCCAGGACAACTATAAATGTTCCAACATCTGAATCATAGGTGTGCCAGAAGGAGAAGAGGAATGAAATGAAAACTTATTTAAAAAAATGATGGAGAACTTTCCCAATCTGGCAAAAGAAATAAAACTTTCAGGAAGCTCAGAGAAACCTAAGGAAGCTGGACCCAAGGAAGCACACATCAAGGCACATCATAATTACGTTACCCAAGATTAAAGATAAAGAGAGAATCTTAAAAGCAGCAAGAGAAAAGGAGATAGTTACCTACAAAGGAGTTCCCATAAGACTATCAGCTGATATCTCAAAAGAAACCTTTCAGGCAAGAAGGGGCTGGAAAGAAGTACTCAAAGATATGAAAGGCAAGAACCTACATCTAAGATTACTCTATCCAGCAAGGCTATCATTTAGAATGGAAGGGCAGACAAAGTGCTTCCCAGATAAGGTCAAGTTAAAGGAGTTCATTATCACCGAGCCCTTATTATATGAAATGTTAAAGAGACTTACCTAAGAAAAAGATAAAAAACAATGAAGAGTAAAATGACAACAAACTCTCAACTATCAACGACTGAACCTTAAAAACAAAAACTAAGGAAACAACTAGAACAGGAACAGAATCACAGAAATGGAGATCACATGGAGGAATATCAGCAGGGGGAGGGAGGAGGGAGAATGGGGGAAAAGGTACAGGGAATAAGAAGCGTAATTGGTAGGTACAAATTAGACAGGGGGAAGTTAAGAACAGTATAGGAAATGGAGAAGCCAAAGCATATGTACAACCTATGGACATGAACTAATGGGGGCCATGCTGGTGAAGGGGGATGCGGAACAGAGGGTAATAAATGGGAGGAAAAAATGGGACAACTCTAATAGCATAATCAATAAAATATATTTTAAAAAAATAAATAATAAAATGGATGGAGAAAAATAGTAATGCAGCAGGAAAAAAAATTTATGTGGATTTTCTATTGTACATGATTGGCTGTATGTGATTTGATTCAGATGTCCAAAGCTTAAAAGAATTTCTTTTGGAATTATTAACATAAAAAAAACATCTGTACAATTCCTACCCTTTTAAGACAATCCTCCATGTGTAGTCATGTGTGGAGAATGTTATAATTTTTGTTGAAAGATTTCCAACATCTCTGATTGTAAAGATAAGTAGGGCGACTGTAAGACTTCCCACATTCTCTGAATTTATAAGGCCTTTCTCATGTGTGAACCCTCTGATGATAACGAAGGATATCAATTCTGGTAAAAGATTTTCCACATTCACTACAACAATAAGGCCTTTCTCCTGTGTGAACTCTCAGATGAACACGGAGGTTAGTGCTAGTGCTAAAACATTTCTCACATTCCCTGCACTGATAAGGCCTTTCTCCTGTATGAACTCTCAGATGAACACGGAGCCTAGTGCTAGTGGTAAAAGATTTGCCACATTCACTGCATTCATAAGGCCTTTCTCCAGTGTGAACTCTCTGATGACAATGAAGGTGATTAATTCTGGTAAAAGATTTTCCACATTCACTGCAATGATAAGGCCTTTCTCCTGTGTGAAATCTCTGATGATATCTGAGGCTAGTGCTAGTTGTAAAAGATTTCCCACATTCACTGCATTCGTAAGGCCTTTCTCCAGTGTGAACTCTCTGATGACAACAAAGGTGATACATTCTTGTAAAAGATTTCCCACATTCACTGCAATGATAAGGCCTTTCTCCAGTGTGATTCCTCTGATGATATCGGAGGCTAGTGCTAGTTGTAAAAGATTTCCCACATTCAAAGCACTCATAAGGCCGTTCTCCTGTGTGAAAGATTTGATGATAACGGAGGTTGGTGCTAGTGGTAAAAGATTTCCCACATTCACTGCATTCATAAGGCCTTTCTCCAGTGTGGACTCTCTGATGACGATGAAAATCACCAATTGTGGTAAAAGATTTCCAACATTCACTGCATTCATAAGGCCTTTCTCCAGTGTGGACTCTCTGATGACAATGAAGGTGGTTAATTCTGGTAAAAGATTTCCCACATACATCACACTCATAAAGCCTTTCTGCAGTATGAAATCTCTGATGATCTTGGAGGCTGGCGCTAGTGGTAAAAGATTTCCCACATTCAGTGCACTCATACACCTTTCCTACTGTGTGAACCCTCTGATGATAACGAAGGCTAGTGTTAGTGATTAAAGATTTCCCAATTTCACTGCATTCATAATTCCTTTCTCCAGTGTGAACTTCATGATGTAAATGAAGGTAATAGAGCCTGCTAAAAGATTTCAGATATTCACTGCCCTCATGGGGTCTCTTTCCAGTGTGAACTCTCTGACGATAATGAAAAGTAGAAATACTGGTAAAATATTGTCCACCTTGATGACATACAAAACATTGTGTCCCAGTAGGAACACCTTTGTTCTCAAGAATTGTGTGGTTGCAGCCAATTGCCTTTTTATACTCATTCAGCGTGTAATGATTTTGGCTGCTTTGAGGAGTCACTCCAGACATCAAGATATCATTTGGTCTGTCCCCGGTTTGAGTAGCCTGTTGTCGGAGATGTCCTGACCTGGTAAGGATGTCCTGCCCAACGTTCCCACAGGTAAAAAGCTTCTGGGACACATTAAAATTGCAACTTTTTACACGTGACACCCTGTCTACACCTCTTACAAAAGGCTTCTCTCTCATGTGATGCTCCTGATGAGGCTGACACTTTGCACTGAAATAAAATTGTTTTCCACATGCTCCACATCTCAGCAGTTTCTGTTTGTATTGTGTTTCTTGCTGCTCGATACAGTGAAAAATGTCTCTCAAGACTGGTCCACAACTCTCACAGGGGTGGTAATGCCAGGGAGAAAAAGGTATATTGGGTTTCTTTGCCTGTGACACTTCTATAGAAATATTTTCTTCATTTGATGCTTCCACATCCTCTGCTCCACAGCAGCAACCTGAACAGAAAATAAAAAGGGTGGTAAATAAATGCTGACCTCATAAGGAAGAAATATCTACATCATACATGGCTATCCATCACAGCTAGGCATGATTCTATGATTACCACAGAAAGTAAATGAGATTCTGAAGAAACAACTGTTATGTATTACTTGGCCCCAATGGTCAGTGTGTGGTAGAAATCTCATGAAGAGAGACAGGAACATAGAAGTGGACACAGAGAAGAGAGGTAGGGTCTACTCATTGTTCCTACACAAATGGCTTCTACAAGACCTTTCCTGCTGGTGATGTGAGGCTGTGTAGAATAATTTTAATGAGCTCCAACCCATAAACATCAGCTGTATTGGAGCATATGATGTTCAAGGTCATATAATGATCATGCGCACTCCAAAGGTCTGCAGGAATGGACAAAGTTTGAATTGCACTAAATGGAACTTGTAAAATAAACGGCTGAGATGCAAAGTTTAGAGAGGGGAAGGTTATCCATGGGCTGGGAATCAGAGTAGAAACGATACCTTAGAACTGAGAGGTTGACAAAATTTCAACACTAAACAAGAATAAGTATAATGGAGTGAGGAACTGGCAATGGAAACAAAATGAGTTCCTACTTTTGACCTTAACAAAGCCCTTTCATCAAACCCTGTTCAGCAGCTGTACACCAAGGCAAGGATGCCCCTCTGTCCACCCTGCCGTGGATAAAGTCATGTTTATTCTGGGATGCACAAATGATTCTCCCCCTTAAATCCCAGTTGAGCCATTACATGCAATGTAGATGATATAAAGTCTAAGAGCAAAACTGAAGAGACGGATGGCCAACACTGTGGTAGAACAAAAAAAGCACAGAGACCAAGGAAAAAAGATCTATATGAGTGACTTCAGCAAGACGGCCTAATAATAAACATGACAATTCATCCTTCTCCCAGAAAAAGGACACAAGCTATCCACAACAAAATCCGTAACAATATGACTCAGTTTGTTGGGTGCCATTCTGCAAAGTGAAACACTGCCAGTTCAATTCCCAGTCTGGGGACACACCTGAGTTGTGGGTTAAGTCCTAGTCCAGACTGTACAAGAGGCAATCAACTGATGTTTTGCTTCCTCTTTTTCTCCCTTCCTTGTCCTCTCTCCAAAATTGAATAAATATATATATTTAAAATATTTTTAAATAGATAATTCAGAAAAGTTATAGGATAGAAAATTAACATACAAATATCAGTTCCAACCTGGCTGGTGTGGCTCAGTTAGTTGGGTGTCATTCTACAAACCGAAGGGTCACTGGTTAGATTTAGATAGGTCAGGGAATATGCCTGGGTTATGGGTTTAGTCCATAGTTGGGGTGCCTACAAAGGGCAACCAATTAATGTTTCTCTAATTCTTTCTCCCTGCCTTCTCCTCTCTCTAAAAAAAATTTATTATACATATTTTATGTTATCATATAATATATAATTATATATAATAATGTATAAATATATAGCATGCAATTATATATTATATATTATACTATATTATAATATATATTATTATATATTATATATGTTATATAATATACACACATATATTAAATATACATATATGTTCCATTTCTACACAATGATAATAGATTGTTTGATAAAGAAACAAAGAACCATGGCTGGTGTGGCTCAGTGCATTGAGCGCTGGCTTGCGAGCCAAAACGTTGCTGGTTTGATTAGCAGTCAGGTCACATCCCTGGGTTGTGGTCCAGGTCCCCAATTGGGGGCATTCAAGAGGCAACCTATCAATGCTTCCCTTGGACACTGATATTTCTCTCCTTCTCTTTCTCCCTCCTTTCCCCTCTCTCCAAAAATAAATAAATAAAATAATCAAATTTTAAAAAAATAAAGAAATGAATGGCCACGGTCAAGTGGCTCAGTTGGTTGGAGCATCGTCCCATACATAAAAATGTTCCTGGCTAAATTCCCAGTCCGGACACATACCTAGGTTGGCGACTGGGTACCAGGTTTGGCATATACGACAGACAACTGTTCAATTTCTCTCTTTTTCTCTTTCTCTCTCCTGCCTCAGTCTTTAAAGTAAATATACATATCCTAGAGTTAGGACTGGAAAAAAACAAATGAAGAAAGTAGTCAAATGTACAACAGCAACAGAAACAATAAAATGCTCAGGAATATATTCAACCAAAAAGGTAAAGTGTCTGTCCACTGAACACTATGACATAGTAATAAAAGAAATGGAAGTAAACACAAATAAGTGCAAAGACATCTGGTATTCTTGGAATTGAAAATATAGTATCATCAAAATGTCTATACTGCCCAAATCAATCTACAGATTAAATGCAATTTCTCAGATAATTTCAATGGTATTTTACACACAAATAAAAAAAAATCCTGAAATGTATAGAATCTCAAAAGACTATGAACAGCAAAGGCAGTCTTGAGCAAGAACAAACTTTGTGGCATCTCACTTCCTTACTTCAATCTATTACAAAGCCAAAGCAACCAAACAGTGTGTTAGTGGAATAGAAACAGGAATATAGATCAATAGAACAAAGAACACAGAAATAAACACACACACAGGCTTTCAACTAACATTTGACAGTTAAATCTCAAGACTTATAAAAAGAGCCCTGGCTGGTGTGGCTGAGTGGGTTGAGTGCTGGCCTGCAAAACAAAGGATCACTGATTTGATTCCCAGTCAGGGCACATGCCTTGGTGGCAGGCCAGGTCCCTAGTAGGGGGTGTGCAAGAGTCAACCACACACTGATGTTTCTCTGCCTCTCTTTCTCCCTCCCTACCAGGGACCTTGCTCTAAAAATAAAAATAAATAAAGTCTTTTTTAAAAAGATATATGAAAAAGAAAAGATAGTTTCCTCACTAAATGGTGCTGGGAAAAATGGATATTCACAAGTAAAACAATAAAACTGGACGCCATTGATAAAAATGAACTCAATCTACATAAAGAATTAAATGTCAGTCCTAAAACTTAATACTTCTTCAAGACAATTTAGAGAAGAAGCTTTGGAAATCTGTTGTGGAAATGATTTTCTGGGATGTGACAAGATCTATCAGAAAAAATGTGTAAAAACAAACAGTCCGGACTACAACAAATGAAAAACCTTCAATAGAGCACAACAGCAATTTTCATAATGAAATAAAAAAGAAATCTACAGGATTGTAGCAAATACCTGCAAAATCATTTAAAGGTATCATTTGGAAGTATTGTGGGCTTGGTTTCGAAAACCACAATAAAGCAAATATTGCAATATAGAAATTCACAATTTTTAAAAACTTCCCCATGAATAATAAAGTTAGGTTAACACTGCTATACTGCATGCTACTTTTTAAATGATTTTATTTAATTTTAGAGAGAAGAGAAGGAAGGGAGAAACAGAGAAAAAGAAAAATCGATGTGACAGAGAAACATCAAAGGGGCGCCCCACGAACACACCCTGACCTGGGTCCAAATCAGCAACCAGGCATGTAGCCTGACCAGGTATCAAACTGGCGACCTTTTGTTGTGCAGGATGACGCCTAAAAAAGTTAGCCACAAAGGTCAGGGTTATACTGCAGGCTATTAATAACAAAATACCTTTGTCTTAAAAAAACCTACAACTTCCCACCAAGATTGAGGCATAGGTAAACAAGCTTCACCTCCCAGGACAACTATAGCAAAAATCACAATTAGATTACAAAACAAATATCACACAGATTTGACAGAGAATCAAGCTGCATGGAAGTCTGACAACCAAGGATTTAAAGAAGCCACATTCATGCATATGGGGAGGAAAGGAGACGAAGAGGTACAAAGTAGTGAAATAGGTTGCCTTGTCCTGACAACTACGTAAGGCTCCGCCCCACACAATTTACAGGTGCCTTTTCTACAATACCCCAGGCCACTAAAACAGGGTGTCAAAGCAGCTCTACCAAATACACAGAAACAAACACATGGAGGCTGCCAAATTGCGGAGACAGTGAAATATGGTCCAAATGAAACAACAGAACAAATCTCTAGGAAAGGAACTAAATGAAATGGAGAAAAGCAACCTATCAGACGCAGAGTTCAAAACACTGGTTATCACTATGCTCAGACAAATCATAGGGTAATGCAATAAAAGAAAAAAACATTCAGGCAAAAACAAAGATGGCATTAAGTGAAATAAAGAAAAATGCACAGGGAACCAAGAGTGGAGGGAGCATTCAATCAGAACAGCAAGAAGAAATCAAAATTAAAAAAAAAAAAAAAGAATAGAAATAAGGAGCCTCTCGGACATCTCCAAATGTACAAACATCCAAATCATAGGAGTTCCAGAAGGGGAAGAAGAAGAGCAAGAAATTGCAAACTGATTTGACAAAAATAATGAAAGAAAACTTCCCTTATTTGGTGAGGGATATAGAAATATAAGGCCAGGAGGCACAGAGTCTCAAACAAACAAAAGAGGACCACACCAGGACACATAAATAAAATTCCAAAGGTTAAAGATAGAGAGAGAATCTTAAAAGCAGCAAGAGAAAATCAGAGTGTTACCTACAAAGGAGTTCCCCTAAGACTATTACCTGATTTCTCAAAAGATACCTTGCAGGCTAGAAAGGACTGGCAAGAAGTAGTCAAAGTGATGAAAGGCAAAGCTATCTGATGTGAAGGGCAGATAAAGTGCTTCCCAGACATGATAAAATTAAAGGAGTTCATCATCACCAAGCCATTATTATATGAAATGTTAAAGGGAACTATGTAATAAAAAGATCAAAACTGTGAACATTAAAATGGTAACAAATGCATAACTATCCACAACTGAATCTAAAAAACAAACTAAGAAAACAAGCAGGACAGCAACAAAATCATAGATACAGAGATCATTTTGAAGGTTATCAGCTGATAGAGGAAGGGAGAAGAGTGGGGGGGGGGGGGTAAGGTGCAGGGCCTAAGAGGTACAAATTGGTAGGTATGAAATAAACAGGGGGATGTTAAGAACAGTATAGGAAATGGAGTAGCCAAAGAACTTATATGCATGACCCAAGGACATGAACTAAGGGAGGGGATTGCTGGAGGGTACAGGGGTACCAGGCAGAAGGGGGGCAAAGCAGGAAAAATTGGGACAACTGCATCAGCATAATCAACAAAATACATTAAAGAAACTACACATAATTAAAAACAGTTTCTCACCAAGCACTGGTTATAAGAATTTAAGCCTGTTGAAAAAATGGCAACTAAACTTGCTGAATGCTGCACTGTCACAAACACTGAATTTGTAAAAAACAAAACAAACAAAACCAAAGCAAAACAAAGCAAACAAAAAAAAAGGAAAAAAAGGACACAATATGTACAATGCACAACTACACAAATGCAAAAAAAAAAAACAACAACCATGTACTTGTATGTGAAAAGAAATTAGCATATAAAATACACAAGGGACACATTAGCCAAAGAAAGGTCAAGAAAATTTTCCGAAAAAAGAATGCACAAACGAGCAACAGGAATAGGAAAAATGCTTTTTCTTATTTAATCAAGGCGATATCCATTAGGCTCCCTGCAACACTACAAACCACAAATCTTTCCCTATCAGTTCAGTACAACACTATTGGTATTACAGGGAGACAAAGGACAGCGCAAAAACCAGCCCTACCAAGTAAAGCAGCTACTCAAAAAACTGGAAAATCGAGCAGTGCCTGCAGTCCACAGATGAGTACAGAGCACCCCCTAGAGAATAGGAGGCTTTGGAAATGCAAAGTCCACATCTCTGACAAGAGTGAGGGTCTTACCCAGCGAGGATATAAGTTCAAAGTTCTCCAGCATCACATCCAGGTACAGACGTCTCTGATCCTCATCAAGGAGGTACCATTCTTTCTTAGAGAAGTACAGGGCAATGTCCGCAAAAGTCACACCAACCTGGCAAAATGGAGACAAATGAAGCCAGAGCTGTCTATCTGGGAACCACAATCCTGTTTTTTTGGAATCTTTCCCACGCTCAATTTACCGCAGGGCTCCCAGTTCAGTGTGCACACAAGGCCCTAATGTCAGTGCTGGCTGCTCTCTAATCGCCGTCCCATTAATCACCTTATCACCTTCAGCAACAATAGGTGAGCTTCCGGACGCTGGCGAAGGCAGAAAAATGCCACCTAAGCCTTGGGCCATGAGTGCAGGGTCCCATCCTTCCTGACAAGCAATACCACTGAGTCCCCCAGATCATATCTACAAGACACAGCCAAACATGAGCTTAAGCTGCACCCTGAAGTCCCCACACCAGGTACTCAGGACCATCAGCTCAAGGTTCCTCTAGTTGTGCACACCGTTGAGGAATGTCTGCCTCCTTCACATCACACTCTAAGTTCACTCCCTCAGCTCTCACGCCTTCCTGCTCAACACCACAGTAGTCTCCCAGGGATCACACGTGAAGTAGGCACAAGCAGAGTGCTTGACAGGTTCCAGCACAACCCGTTTTTCTGATGGATCCCACAGCCCAGGAAAGCCTGCAATGAGGCTTTGCGTCCTCCCTGCCTGCCTCTGACCTTTGCTTCAAAATTCACCACCCAGATCCACATGGGAATTTCAGGTAGAAATGATTCTTGTTCACACTGCACTGTACTTGCTGGGTCCTAAGAAACCACACCACTTCTATCTCAAGTGACACTTTTTCACTGTCCTCGATCAGGGTCCTGGGGCTGCAGGACGCCCGCGCACGCAGATAAGAGTGTTCGGTGTTGTGAGGCGGTGATGCGGGGTGGACGGGCACTTACCTCAGTCCGGGACCTCAGCGAGGTCACAAACGGACGCTGTGGGCGAGGCCTAACAGTGGCAGAGGAAGAAGAGACCGCCCCCGATATGGCGACCTCTGCTCCGGCGCCTGCGCCTGTCTCCCAGGCAGCGTCGCCCAGCTTCTTAGTTGCCGATGTCCTGTGTGGATCACCACTCTGGCGCCTTCCCCGCCCCCTCATCTCCATCAGACTACAGCGATCGGGAGCTTCCGAGAAATTATTTTAACTGGATTATGGCTGATGCAAAATGCCGACGGCGAAGAGCACGCCGGAAGTCCCGCCCTCCTCTGTGCACGACAACGGAAGCGCCTTTTCTGACCCTTCATTGGCTAGGCATCTGCCAATATTCATTAACAGGGTATTTTAGGTAACGTGGGTCAGAGTCCAAGACAGAGATCGGGAGTTTTCCTACATCACTCCAGTGGAGAAGACCAAAATCCGCCGGTAAGGGAGTATGGGAAATGAGAAGTCCTCATGAAAGACATATCCTGAAAATGGCTAAAGAAATTTATCATTTTTTCCTAGTGAAGGGTCTTGAGTCCATGGACATAAAAACACATTATCTGTGAGCCCAATACAGCGAGTCATAATAAAAGTGGTATTCCTGAATTACAAAGTCTGGAAAATTTTATCACACAAATGACCTACTTATTACACCATTACAAGTACATGACAAATATAACACAAGACTGTAGGACATACATTTGAAACAAAAATACACAAACATTAAAGTCTAGTGTATAATGATAATTTGAACATCAATTAAAAATCAATATTTTTAAATGTTTGACAATTTAACACTTATGGTTACTGGTGTTTTTGTTAGTGTGAAAATGTTACTGTAATTATAGTGAAAGAAAATTTGTCTTTACAGACATATTGAAGGCATCAGGTGAGATGTTTCAGGTATTCTTCATGTGGTAAGATTATGGAAACATTTCTAAATTATATTTAGAATTAAGTATGTATTCATAAAGGAAGTTGACCTATGTATAGTTCCAATAATTTTTTAAATCACATGAAATATTATAGAGAACTAATGGGTATATATATATGCAATGACTATAAAAAATCAATAATTCCATAAACAGCTTTCCCTTTTAAAAATTCAGAGCAAATATGATAGTGAAGTATATACCAAAGTTCGAAAAACATTAAAGTGTAATAGAGGAGTTGAAAAGTTTGCATGATGGAAAATAACTGACGCTTTCTAGAAACAAGAAACCCTTGATGGCCAAGTTTCCGGCATAGCCATAGCTCCAATAAATTCTCTCACCTTGTGGAACTCAGTGTCCTTTCATTACCACTCAGGCAGACTTACACATTCCCAGCCTTCTAGGGCCTTTTGTCTTCTAGCTGTTGTCAGGAATACACATTGTATAACTTCCTCATTCCTTTCCATAGTTGGCACAACCATAATTTTCTTTAGAAATATCGATCAGTCTCCATGCAGACATGGCTACTGCATTAACAGGTAAAATAGTCACAATTTCCCAGCCAGGTGGTAACATCCTGGAATCCAAAATCTGTTATCTCAGATTCAGATGCTCACTTTCAACACCTTCAAACATGCCAAAACTGTAGTCATTCTGGCAATAAAGTAACTACATAACCATATTTGGAAATAGACGTCATGTTCTTAGGGAAAATGGACAATATGCCAGAATACAAAGTTAAGAATGTTATATAAATTATTTGGGGTTGGGGGTGGAACACAAAGAACACCAAGAACACAAGGGATATATTCTAAGAAGCGAAATGCATGGTGTCACACCATCCATTTGCTTTGGGGCTGCCTAATATATCGCCTCCATGTGACCTCTACATGTCTGGAGTATTCTTACTCTCTTCACTAAGCAGACAACCTGGGCCTCCTGATATTCATTCCAAGAGTTTTCCTACCTATGAAGTAGAGTATGAGGATTGTGTGTTTTATTCAGTGAAGGTTTGGAATGAACCTTCGTGCATTTATAGCAGTTAATGGATAGGTATTTCTGACCTCTACGAGTTGCAAATGAATTCTATCAGAGTATTTTACTTACATGTTCATGATGAAGGTGGACGTTAAAACTCTGTACTGATTATGAAAGGAAAAATCTTATTAAACAGGCCAATAAAATATTGTAAAATACATATAGCAACATAATCAAGCATGAAAAATATCTCAAAGCTAAAAAAGGAAAGTGATGTAGAATTCAATGAGTGAAATTGAACAGTGCCTGAAACTGACCTGACACCAGGTCTATGCTTAGGAAACTTTAACCTGTGACCTTTCTTATTTTTCTCTTAAAAATGACCTACGTTTATATTTCATTACATACATTGTATCCTAAAATGTGTGTTTGTATCTCCGTTGTGGCCAGTGTGTGCTGGGCACTGGGGTCAGTTACTATTAAAAACAAAAAGAACAAAAACTACCTTTCAACACCAACTTCACTTGTGCAGACAAAAATAGGCTGCAAAGGAACACGAGTTCAGAACAGGTGGGTACAGACACCCAGCCCAAATTACCCAGGTCTCTTGGGTGTCAAACTCCATGCTGGGATCAAAGAAAAGGCAGAGAAATTGTAGCTCAGCCTCAAAGAATGTTCAACTGAAGAAACCAGAGGAGCTGAGAGATGTCGTCATTCCAATGGAGACAGAAGGGCAGATGGTATGTTCTGAAGTTTTAGGAAAACAGAGGATCATAACTGCACCAATGCAAAGACCAGCTTCAGCTGAGCATCCCTGGTGAGGACTATACACTGTGAGGCAGTGTATGCATGCCAGTGAGAGCTTCTTATTTGTGGTGGAGAATGTCTGTGGCTCTGGAGCCAAAATACTGAGTTAAAATCCCACCTCTTAAATCTGACCTTTATCTGTTGAGTAAACTTGGAGAACCTCATTCATTTCTTTAATCCTGGATGATTCGGTATTAGTTTCCACTTCTAAGGCTGTTGTGACAATTAAAAGAGAAAATGTGGAAATGCAGACCCTAAAATCTTTTCAATGACAAATACTTTGTTACTTCCAATGATTTTCAAAGGCCAAGATAAAGCCATCTCTATCTGCATATATTCAGCCAACTTAGATTCAGGAAGCTCTACGGAGTCACCAGGATATTCCCTGGTAGGGACAGCACACTGAGGAGTCAGCACCAAAAGTACCTGCCTTCCTGTAGGTGAATCAGCATTAAATACACACCCCAGAATAAGGTGTTTGTGGACACTGGGGGAGTGAGGAGTGCCTGGTTTGGGAGTATCTCCCTGGGCAGAAGCGGGAGTTGCTCCAGCCCAGGAGACTAGAGATACAGCTGCTGTACTGCAAAAGGACACCTTAGTATTTCACCTCCTCCAACAGCTCGGGGATGTAGATATACCAGATACTCATTTCACAAAGGAGAAAACTGAATCTGAACCCATCAGAGGGACACTTCATGTGAGTCCCAAAGATATTCGGTATTCTGGGATTCAACTCATGGGTGCCTGACCCAGGGCATCATGAATCTGATCAATTGCTTCCAATTCTCTTTGCACTGCGCTTTCAGAGTCTAAAACACTTTACCTATCCTGATGCCATTTGGATTCTGAGTCCTGTTCCAATGCAAAAACCTCCATGATAGAAGGCAAGAAAAATGGGGTAATACTAGAAAGCAAAAGCTTAATTATGAAATGACTAGATTTTGAAAATAATAAAAAATGTTAAAAGTTAAAATGAATAATGTCAATTTTATTGTGCATAGCATAAAAAAAAGTAAAAAAAAATTGAACATATCGCTCCAACACAAAAAACATTTACTTAATACAGTAAAAAAGGCAACAAACGATTGAAATTTCAACATGGATTTTTGTTATTTTTATGTCCTTTAATTATAAAAAACTCCCCAACTCATATCAGATTAGACAGAATATAGGCTCAGACAATTTAGCAAACATAGAGAAACAGCAAATACACATATGAGAAAAAGGTTACCATGAATCCTTAGAAACATACAATCCAACAACAGTGAGGAAGAACTGCAATGTTTAAAAAAAACTTTAGCCCTGGCTGGTGTGGCTCTGTGGTTGAGTGCCAACCTGTGAACCAAAGAGTCACTGGTTCAATTCCCAGTGAAGGCACATGCCTAGGATGCAGGCCAGGTCCATAGTAAGGGTAGTGTGAGAGACAACCACACATTGATGTTTCTCTCCCTTTCTCCCTCCCTTCCCCTTTCTAAACATAAATAAATAAAATCTTTTTTAAAAAGTTTAAATGAAAAAATGACTAACCAAACCAAATACTTTCTAGGATGTGGAGGAAGTGAATCCCTCATGCACTGCTAGAATTATGCAAAAAGTACAAGCGATTTTGATAGCAAATTGCTAATCTTTGTAAGTTAAACATTCACCTCCCCTATGACTCACGCTATGCAAAGTTATTGACAAAGGCAAATGAAACTTATGTCCATATAAACAACTACACACAAATATTTATACCAGCATTAAAGTAAAAAATTAGAAATAACCGAATTCAATGGATATACTCATGGGGCTTTCTTCAAAGAATATTTCTCTTGGCTGGGGTGGGGGGAAAATGCAGACAACTGTAAGAAACAATAATAAAGTAACAAAATCTAAAAAAAAAAAATACTAAAAACTAAAAAGAAAAATTTCTGCCCTGGCTGGTGTAGCCCAGTGGACTGAGCACGGGCTGCGAACCAAGGGGTCGCTGGTTCGATTCCCAGTCAGGGCACATGCCTGGGTTGCAGGCCAGGTCCCCAGTGGGCACATAAGGGGCTACCACACATTGATGTTTCTGTCTTTCTCCTTTCCTTCCCCTCTCTCTAAAAATAAATAAATAAAGTCTAAAAATATATATATATATATTTCTCAGCAGAAACAGATGACCTACTAATATAGCATTTAAAAAGCTCCAATTATACATGCAATATAAATGAAAGCACAAAAATACTATTATTCTCATCATATAAATTTGAGAAATTGCAAATTAATCTATCAGAATGGAATGTAACTCAGTTTACTTACAGACATGTGAAAGGCAGGAGAGATGAAAACGGGCATGAAGTAAATTCCCAATGATAATAAAAGACAGTATTATGACTATGGTGATGGTGTTAGTGATGTGTATAAGGGAAGAATGATCCAATATTACATTTGAATTACAATGTTTACTAATAAAAGCTTATTAAAAATGGTTCAAGATTTTAGAGGTTCCAGCCAGGAAGGAGGGGTAGGTAGATACACATCACTTCCTCGCACAAACAAAAGAAGGATAACAACCAATTCAAAAACAAACCAAACAACCAAGGAATTAAAGAAACATCCAGACTGGTAGGAGAGGTTGGAGGTGGGAAAGCTAGGGTGGAGAAGACATGCAGTAAAGTGTGGCTGGTAGACCAGGATATCCCACTTTCACATGCAGATAAGCCAGGAAGAATAACTGGGGGGCAAACCAAACTGTGCTCCAGGGTTCCAGCACAGGGAAATAAAGCTTTGAAACATCTGGTTATAAAAACCTGTGGGAGTTGAAGCAGTTGGAGAAACCCCCACTTTCACAGAAGAATCCATTGGAGAGATCCGCGGATTCCTAGAATGTGCACAAGTCCAGCCACCCTGGAATCAGCACCTGAAAGTCACAATCTACTTGTGGGAAGCAAGGGAAGTGATGGAAAGTAGGGCGAGAGCTGAGCAGGCAAGCAAGTGGCATTTTTCCCTCTAGGTCCCCTCCCCCACATACAGCACCACAATGAAGCAAAGTGGGTTGCCTCACCCTGGTGAATACATAAGGCTGGGCCCCTTACAACGTAACAAGTACATCAACACAAAGAAATATGCTCCAAATGAAACAACAGATTAAAATGTCAAAAAGAGAAGTTCCAGCCAGGATGTAGGTGTAGGTAGAAACACTCCACTTCCTTACACAAGCAAAAGAAGGATAAGAACCAATCTAAAACCAATAAACAACCAGAAGTGCCAGAAAATTAAACTGCACGGGACTCTGACAACCAAGGAGTTAAAGAAACACACAGACTGTTTGGAGAGGCAGAGACAGGAAGGATGGCAGCTGAAGGGAGATGACGCACAGCAAGGCAGCAGACCAAGCAGGCGAGGCAGGGCTGGCTAAATGGGAAACTAAAGGCTCAAAGTACTGTAAAGTACTGTGGGGGGTGCCATAGGAGAAATTCCCAGTCTCACACCAGAGTTTGTTGGAAAGTGGGCTAGAAGAGAGCAAGTGAGAAGCATTGTTCCCTTTGACCTGTCCCCTAAGACAGTGCCACAACACAACAGAGAGGGTTGCCCCACCCTGGCAAATACCTAAGGCTCTGATCCCTAAAAACATAACAGGTGCACTGAGACAAAAAAATATGGCTCAAATGAAAGAACAGATAAAAACTCCAGAAAAAGAGCTAAGCAACAGGGAGATAGCCAACCTATTTGATGCAGAATTCAAAACACTGGTAACCAGGATCTGTTAATTTAAACAGAACTGACTGAGCTTAGTCACAAAATGAAGGAACAAATGAAGGCTACCCAAAGTAAAATAAAGCAAAATATACAGGGAACCAACATTGAAGGAAAGGAAACTGGGTCTCAAATCAACAATTTGGGACAAAAGGAAGAAACAAACAAACGACTAGAACAGAATGAAGAAACAAAAATTCAAAAAGTGAGGCAAGGCTTAGGAACCTCTGGGACTTTAAGCACTCTAACATCAGATTCATAGAGTGCCAGAAGGAGAATAAGAACAAGTTGAAAGCTTATTTGAACAAATAATGAAGGAAAACTTCCCCAATCTGGTAAAGGAAAGAGACTTCCAGGAAATCCAGGAAGACCAAACAGTCCCAAAGAAACTGGACCCAAGAAGGAACACAAGGCACATAATTAAGTTACCCAAGATTAAAGAATCTTTTTTATTTATTTTTTAAAAATATATTTTAATGATTATGCTATTACAGCTGTCCCATTTCCCTTTATTCCCCTCCACCCGCAACACCTTGTCCCATATCCCCACCCCCCCTTTAGTTTGTGTCCATGGATCATACATATAAGTTCTTTGGCTTCTACATTTCCTATACTATTCTTAACCTTCTCCTATTTTCTACCTACTATTTATGCTACTTATTCTCTGTACCTTCCCCCCCACTCCCCACTGATAACCTTCCACATAATCTCCATTTCTGTGGTTCTGTTCCTGTTATAGTTGTTTGCTTAGTTTGTTTTAGGTGTGGTTGTTAATGACTGAGTTTGTTATCATTTTACCACTCCTATTTTTTATTTTCTTTTTCTTAGATAAGTCCCTTTAACATTTCATATAAGGGCTTGGTGATGAGGAACTCCTTTAACTTGACCTTATCTGCCCTTCCATTCTAAATGAAAGCTTTGCTGGATAGAGTAATCTTGGATGTAGATGCTTGCCTGTCATGACTTGGAATACTTCTTTCTAGCCCCTTCTTGCCTGTAAGTCTTATGGACACTCTTTTGTAGGTAACTGTCTTCTTTTCTCTTGCTGTTTTTAAGATTCTCTCCTTATCTTTAATCTTGGATAATGTAATTATGATGTACCTTGGTGTGTTCCTCCTTGGGTCCAATTGCTTTGGGACTCTCTGAGCTTCTTGGACTCCTTAGAAGTCTATTTCCTTTACCAGACTGGGGAAGTTCTCCTTCATTATGTGTTCAAATAAGTTTTCAGTTGCTTGCTCTTCTTCTTCTGGTACCCCTATGACTCAGTTGTTGGAATGTTTAAATATGTCCTGGAGGTTCCTAAGCCTCTCATTTTTTTGAATTCTTATTCCTTCATTCTGTTCTGGTTGAATGTTTCTTTCTTCCTTCTGGTCCACACCGCTGATTTGAATCCCAGTTTCCTTCCCATCACTGTTGTTCCCTGTACATTTTCCTTTATTTCACTTAGCATAGCCTTCATTTTTTCATGTAATTTGTGACCATATTCAACCAATTCTGTGAGCATCCCGATTACCAGTGTTTTCAACTGTGCATTTGATAGATTAGCTGTATCTTCATCGCTTAGTTGTATTCTTTCTGGAGCTTTGATCTATTCTTTCATTTGGGCCATGTTTTTTCTTGGCGCACCTGTTACGTAGTAAGGGGCGGAGCCTTAGGTGTTCCCCAGGGTGGGACAACCCACATGGCTGCGTTGTGATCCTATCTGTGGGGGAGGAGTCAGAGAGGGAACAATGCCCCTTGCTCTGTTCTCTGTTGGTTTTCAGTCACTTCCCGTGCTACCCACAAGCAAATTGGGCCCTTCTGGTACTGACTGCCAGGTAGGTGGGCTTCTGTACATTCTAAGACCCTGTTGGTCTCTCCAATGAACTTTCCTGTAAGAATGGGAGTATCTCCCACTGCTGCCTCAGCCCCCACAGGGGTTTTCAATCAGAGGTTTGAGGCTTTATTTCCCCGCACTGGAACTCCGGGTTGCGTGGAGTGTCTCACTCCCCAGCTGCTCCCCCCACTTTATCAGCACGGGAATGTGGGACCACCAGTCTGCAATCCACCGCCTTACTGGGTCCGCCAGCCGCTGCCTTGTCCACCCTGGTCCTCCAGCCACTGCCTTGCTGTGAGTCCTCTCCATCCTTCCTACCAGTCTGGATGAATGCTTCTTTAACTCCTTGGTTGTCCAACTTTCATACAGTTCGATTTTTTATCAGTTCTGTTTTTTTTTTCCCCAATTTGTTGTCCTTCTTTTGGTTGTGCAAGGAGGCACAGTGTGTCTACCTATGCCTCCATCTTGGCCAGAAATCTAATAAAGAGAGAATCTTAAAAGCAGCAAGAGGAAAGGAGAGAGTTACCTACTAAGGGGTACCCATAAGACTATCAGCTGATTTCTCAAAAGAAATTTTACAGGCAAGGAAGAGCTGGAAAGAAGTATTCCAAGACATGAAAGACAAGGACCTATATCCAATATTATTCTATCCAGCAAAGCTATCATTTAGAATGGAATGGCAAATAAAGTGTTTCCCAAATAAGGTCAAGTTAAAGCAGTTCATCATCACCAAGCTCTTATTATATGAAATGTTAAAGGGACTTATCTAAGAAAAAGATAAAAAACCACAAACAGCAAAATGACAACAAACTCACAACTATCAACTACTGAACCTAAAACACAAAAAGCAAACAACTATAACAGGAACAGAATTGCAGAAATGGAGACCACATGGAGGATTATCAGTGAGAAAGGGGTTGGAGACAATGGGGATGAAAGGTACAGGGAATAAACAGCATAAGTTATTGGCATAAAATACACAGGGGTAGGTTAGAATAGTATAGGAAAAGGAGAAGCCAAAGAACTTATAAGTACAACCCATGGACATGAATTAAGCGGGGGGGGGGGTGGGAAAGAATGCTTAAGGGAGAGGGGGTGCAGGGCAGAGGGGGATAAAGGGGAGAAAAAATATTAGGCAATTGTAATGGCATAATCAATAAAGTAATAAAAATTAAAATGGTTCCAGATTTAAAAAATTTGTATATCCAACTTTTTTGTGAAAATAGGTTCAGCAACTCTATATTCAATTCACATTCTCATGGGCTCTGGGAGAGATTTTGCCTGAGAGCAAATATAGCCAACAATGAAACCTCACTGAAACCAACATTACTGCTGGTTCAGTCAAAACAGCGACATCCCTTAATTATAGATACATACTTTGTTTTTTAGTGATTTTGATTTATTTTTTTACAGAGAGGGGAAGGGAGGGAAAGAAACATCAATGTATGGTTGCCTCTCACGTGGCCCTGACTGGGGACCTGGCACACAACACAGGCATGTGCACTGACTGGGAATTGAACTGGTGACACTTTTGGTTCACAGCCTGAGCTCAATCCACTGATCTACATCAGCCAGGGTGATACATATTTTCTTTATTTTTCTTTACCAGGGCACCAGTTGCTCTGACATGAACATCTGAAAGGTGATAGAACTCAAAACATTTGTTTTCAATTTCATCAATTTTAAAGGGAAAGAGAGTGAGTGAGGAGAGACAGAGAGAGAGACACAGAGGAAGAAAAAGTGGATTTGTTATTCCACTTACATGTGCATTCAGCTGTTCGGTTGTGAATGTGTCCTGTCTGGAGATTGAACCAGAACTTTATCAAATCAAGATGACATTCTAACCAACTGAGCAACCTGACCATGGATATAAACCTGATTATATTCAATACAATGTTTGAATCAACAGTAGATAAATATTCCCGTAAACCATGTCTCTTGTATACACAATGACCCTGCAGTTTTCTCTCAAAAACATGTCTGTATGCACTCAGAAGAGGCACATTCCATCTAATTAGCTGCAGTCTCCTCCAGCACCTTAGGACAGTGTTTCTGTTGTAACCAGTTTCCCCTAACCTCTATGGTGCTACAACTAGTGACCACCACCCCATGGAATTGCAGACATTATAGCACATGGCCCTGCAAAAACTGGGCCAGAGATTCCCTTCAAAAGTGTTGGTGAAATTTACAAACAAGGAAAAAGTTCATGCTGCTCCCAGATGTATATGAGGGTGACAGAACTACCCTCTCCTTGGAGTGATCTTAAGTCACTTGTGTGTCACTTAAAACTCACAGCATCAAGACTTAATAAGAGAACTAGCGAGCCCACAGTCAATCAGGAATGGAAATTTATGAAAAACTGCTGAGTTAATCTGAGCAATAAACTGTCCACATGGAGGCAGAGAAAGTTTGAGACACACATAAAATTGTTTACCACTTCATGCCTGTAGGACCTAAGTTTGTGTATAAATTACCCCACACAATAAACATACAACATTAAAGAACTAAGAAAAAAAATCCTTCATTATTTTACAATCCAAAAGGAAATGAGCTCGGCAGTTCTTGCACTGGTGACGTGGGCACTCAAAAATGTATCACTAATACCTATCCCTGAGAAAAACAATCCTGCACACTGACAGTTTAACTCCCACGATATTCTCTGGATCGCAATGAGTTCGGTCAATGCACCAGCTAGTGAGAGCAAAAGGAGAAAGATCTAAAAAGTTAGGCTACTCCTAATTTTCTCCAACAAATCAGAGAACTGTTATCTTCTGTGAGCACATTAGGAAGGTGACTGATACATCTGTGGCAACTTTATAGGTAGTGCAAGTGAAATCTCCATCAACAGAAATATGCAGTGACATGGATCTGTCATAGATCTGGGTAAATTAGAAAGTACAATTTAGATACACATGCATCCCACATAAAAAACAATTTCTGGAGATTTGATTCTCACACACAAGGCTTCAAACTTTCCCTATATGTTGGTGAACAGGGGAAAAAAAGTACTTTTCCTACACATCTAAGACCAAGTCCCCATGTGAACTTTTACGTGCAAAGTTAGAATTTTGGCTAAAAGATTTCCCTCAGTAAATATATTTATAAGGCCTTACTCCTGTGTAATTTCTGATGGTAACGGAAGCCACTGTGACTGTAAAAAGACTTCCCACATTCACTGCACTCATAAGGCCTTTCTCCAATGTGAAATCTCTGATGATAACAGAGATTACTGCTACAGTAAAAAGACTTTCCACATTCACTGCACTCATAAGGCCTTTCTCCAGTGTGGACTCTCTGATGAACACGGAAACCATTACTACTGGTAAAAGATTTCCCACATTCACTGCACTCATAAGGCTTTTCTCCAGTGTAAATTCTCTGATGATAACGAAGGCCACTATCACTGATAAAAGATTTCCCACATTCACTACATTTATAAGGCCTTTCTCCAGTGTGGACTCTCTGATGAACACGGAAACCATTACTACTGGTAAAAGATTTCCCACATTCACTACATTTATAAGGTCTTTCTCCAGTGTGAACTCTCTGATGATAACGAAGGCCACTATCACTGATAAAAGATTTCCCACATTCACTACACTTATAAGGCCTTTCTCCAGTGTGGACTCTCTGATGAACACGGAAACCATTACTACTAGTAAAAGATTTCCCACATTCTCTGCATTCATAAGGCTTTTCTCCAGTGTGAACTCTCTGATGATAACGGAGGCCACTATCACTGGTAAAAGATTTCCAACATGCACTGCACTCATAAGGCCTTTCTCCATTACGAATTCTCTGATGATAAAGGAGGTTAGTGCTATTGGAAAAAGATTTTCTACATTCACTGCACCCGTAACGCCTTTCTCCTGTGTGAATTCTCTGATGACGACGAAGAATACTGATTCTGGTAAAAGATTTTCCACATTCACTGCATTCGTAAGACCTTTCAGGTCTGTGAACATTCTGATGATAACAAAATCCAGTTCTACTAGTAAACGTTTTCTCACATTCACTGCATGTGTAAGGCCTTTCTCCAGTGTGAACTCTCTCATGATAACGAAGGCCGGAGCTACTGACAAAAGATTTCTGACATTCACTGCACTGATAACGTCTCTCTCCAGTGTGACTTCTCTGATGATAACGAAAACTAGATATTCTGGTATAATGTTTTTCACAAATACGGCACACGAGGTACTGTTTTGCAGTATCAACACTGTCGTTCTCAAAAAATGTGAGGTTGCAGGCAACAACTTTTTTACATTCATTCAGGGTGGAATAATTTTCCATTTTTCCTATAGTTTCTCCAGATGTCGAGATTTTAATTGGCCTCTCCCTGGTATGAGTAGACTGTTGCTGGAGATGTCTGGACCCTGTATTGATGTCTTGTCCAACCTCCACACAGGTGAAAAGCTTTTGTGACACATCAAAATTGCAGCCCTTCGCAATTGATATCCTGTCCACAACTCTTATGAAAGGCTTCTCTCCCACATGTTGCTCCTGGTACTGGTGACACTTTGTACTGAAATAAAATTGTTTTGCACATGCCCCACACTTCAGCAATTTAAGGCTATGTTGTGTTTCATGCTGCTGAATAAAATGAAAAATGTCTCTCAAGACGGGCCCACAACTCTCACAAGGGTGGCTCTTCCTGGAAGATAAAGCTAACTTGGGATTCTTTGTCTGTGACATTTTTATGGAAAAGCTCTGTTCAATTGGTGCTTCCACATGCTCTGCTCTGCAACAGCAACCTGAACAAAAAGAAATGCTAGAGAAGAATATGTTGACATTATAGGGAAGGAATATCCTAATCAGAAATGGCCATCTGTAACAGGTACATGAAAAATTATTTTCAAGACAAGTTAAACTCTGAAGAAATCACTGTTATGCCTTACTTGGCCCCAAAGGTCAGTGAGTGGTGGAAACCTCATCAAGGTAAAGACACAAGCATAAGATGGGACACAGAGAAGGGAGGCAGGGTCTACTAGTTGTTCCTCTACAGATGATTTCCTATAGGAACTTTCCTGCTACTGATGTGAGGCTGTGTAGAATAATTTGAATGAACTCAAACTCATTGACATCACCTGTACTAGAACATATGATGTTCAATGTATAATGATACTTCCTCACTGCAAGGGTCTGTAAGCATGGAACAAGTAGAAGTAAAAAACAACCTGCAAGAGTAATGATTAAGGTGTAAAATTTAAAAAGAGGAAGATTATCCATGGGCTGGGAATCTGAGTAGAAATGATAATTTAGAACTGAATAGTTGACAACATGTCAACAAAAAGATGATTAAGTTCAATTTGGTAAGAACTGGCAACAGTAACAAAATACTGCTGGAAAAAAAATGGGTTCCTACGTATAACCCGAAGAACACCCTGGCATCAAATGCTTTCCAACAGCCCTTCACCAAGTTAAGACAGCCTCTGGGTTCACTCCGCCATGTATAGTGTCAATCTTTTCCTGGTATGCACAAATGATTCTTAAATCCCAGTTGAGTCCCTACATGGGAGACAGATGATACAAACATTAAGAGAAAAACAGAAGACATGGATGGCCAGCACTGTGGTAGGGAAAAAGGCACAAAAGAGATCGAGGAACAAAGATCTACATGAGTGAGGTCAGGAGGATGTCCAAATAAGAAATATGAGATTTCTTCCTTCTTTCAGAACAAGGAGACAGCTATCCACAAACAGAATCAACTATGGGGAAGGGGAGTAAGAATCTGATTTTGACAAACAACAAATTAGCCCTGACCAGGTAGCTCAGTTGGTTAGAGCTTCGTCTGATACGCCAAAGTTGTGCGTTCGATCCCCAGTCAGGGCATATACAAGAAGCTACCAATGAATGCATAAATAATTGGAAAAACAAATCATTGTTTCCCTCTCTGCTCAACTCCCCATCCTCTCTCTCGAAAACCAAATGCAAAAAAAGAAAAATAGCAAAGCAAAAGAGGAAAAAACAGAGAACAGATTACAAATGATGACTGGGAAGATGAGGTTACCAAACATATTTGAAAATGCCAATGCTCAAAAACAAGGGTCAGTGTTACTCTATCAATCACTGTGATTACACTCGGGTTGACTTTAGTGGACTGTTCTGTGAAAAACACTGGAAATTTTTGTTTTTAAGAACCACAGAGGCCCTTACAACACCTGCAAACTTCCCGTGTTCACACATCAGAGGACCCTATAGTGTTTCTCAGGACGAAAGCCAAAAGAAATTCCTTTATCCACAACCTAGTGAAGAAAACAAAAATCAGTATGGCCCCAGCAGCATTAGCCGTCAAAGTCTCCGAAACCTTGACTGTCAGTGAAAAGACATGCTGCCAAAGCCTCTGTGGATCTGTACAATTTTTGCTATTCTGACCTCAGCTCACATAGTATCAAGGAGAATAGGCTTGTGGGCCTTCTCTTGAGCTTGAAACACAACATCTCACCCAGCCAACACTCCTGAATCCACATATAGATTAATCTATTTCTCTAGCTAGAACTGGTCCATAGGTTAAAAGGAGTAACTGCTTCAGCAAATCAATAGACATCAATACAGGATGAAAAAAGCATTATTAAACACAAGGATACCAACAAGAGAAGATAATTTTTCAATAACCGATACAAAACAAATGCACATCTATGTATAGCCTGATAAGAAATCCAAAATATTTAGTTTAAAAAATGTCTATGAAGGGGAAGGGAGGAAAAAAAAATGTCTATGAGCTGTATCAGAACATAAATGAAACTAACTAAATGAAGAAACCAACACAGAAACATAAGGACAATATCAGATAGAGAGAAAAATTTAAAAATAATAAAACAGAAACACTGAAGTTGATGAATTGCAGTGAACAAAATAAACAATGAAATAAGGAGTATCAAAAGCATACCTTAAGCATGTCATCTCTAACAGGACATTTGAAAGCATCAAGGTGGAAACAAATAAAGGCGGAAATAAATTATTTAAATTTGGCAAGGTGAATTAAGTAACACCATCAAGATAACAGATACATGCATTATGGAAATTCCTGGAAACACTGAGGGTGATGATGGGCTGAGATAGAGAGAAGAACAGGGAAGAAGAGAGAAATAAAGGGAGTGAGTGCATTTATTTAAAGAAAATAAGTTAAAGACTGAGTTCCCAAATCGGAAAAAGGTCTGTGAATAATCAAGTGCACACATTCTCAAAGGTCCCTGTACAAATTCAAAGCAAACTGGACTTCACCAAAAGATATTATAATGAAATACCTTAAATCAAAGGCAAAGAGAGCTGTGAAAGCAGAAAGAAAATAGAAACTGCCCTACTTAGTAGATTGAGGGTTGGCCTATGAGTTTTGTGGTTCGATTCCCAGTCAGGTCACATGCCTAGGTTGCCAGCCAAGCTCCCAGTTGGGGCCATGCAAGAGGCAATTAGTTGATGTTTCTCTCAATATTTCAATATTTCTCTCTCTCTCTCCCCCTACCTTCCTGCTATCTAAAGATAAATAAATAAATAAAATCTTTTTTTTTTTTTTAAAGAAAGAATATAGAAACTCATCTCACGGATGGGAAACAACTGAGGGTAACAGTATGTTCCTCTGAAAAACACTTCCAGGCTAGGAGAAAACAAAATGATATATTCAAAACACTAAATGGAAACCATCAATATTCTATCTAGAAAAACCTGTTCTTTGGAATAAAATACTTTCCCATACAAACAAAAGCTAAG
>VMDR010004577.1:0-58780 GCA_007922815.1 Macrotus californicus
AAAAAAAAAAAAAAAGAAAAGAAAAGCGATCTCTCAGGATAATCAAAGAGAGTGTTTTGTTCCAATCATTAATCTCAAAGTAACTAAATGAAGAGATTATATGCTGACCTCTATGCTCAGCCATTGGTCTTTGTTAACTAGTTTAACACTGTTTACATCAAGAAAGAAAGCACACTGACCCCAAAATCAGCCTGTATCAAAATGTAATTAAAATTCAATCAGTTGTCTGCCAGTTCAAGGCTGACATGGGAACAGGCATTTTAATATTTATAGATGAGTCAGAAATATTGGTTAATACTATTTATTTTTTCCTCACAACTTCCCTTCACGGCACTGCATAACAAAAAACAGTGGAGAAAAGAATGCTCATTATGCTCCCCCTTTTTTTATAAATATGCTAATGACCCCAAGCTAAATGTTAATGTGGGTCATTCTTTGATAAGAATAACAATTAACAGTTAAGACCAAATGGTGGCTTTTAGAGAGAAAACACTTTCCAGCCCGTGGTGAAATAGATTCATTTTTGAGAGGTTAATGAGGAGGTGGCTGATCCTTGCATCTATGTCTCATAGCCCTTTTTGAGGGGAAAAATCAGTTTTCTTTCTCATTGATATAATCCACGTCCCTTTTAATGAAGCATCTCCTTCTTTCTGTCACAATTGCCAGACCCTAGACCCAGCTCAAATGGCCCCAGTGGGTAAACAGACAGACTGTGGGACATTTGCACATAGGAACCCCACGTGGTGATCAGACAGAACAACCCTAACTCAGGAAGACCTGGCAGGTCACCAGCTAGACAATGCAAGTCTTTTCTGGACCAAGTCGGTCATCATACTCACACACCACTTACATATGATGAAGGAGAAAGAACGTTGTCCAAAGGGGCACAGGGGAAAGAGAAGAGGGTCTGTTAAAGGTGCAGGAAGGAGAGAAGCAATAAGGCAAAATGGGAAGGAAGTCAGCGTCTGGGGGGCCCAGGAGGAAGGTCAATGCAGAGCTGGGTCACGAGATAGAAAGGAAAAGTGAAGTTTGAATTTTAGATCCGCCAAGGTGTCCTTAGTCTTTTCAGAGGTATCCTTGAGAGAAAGTAGTTTTAAATATTTTCTTTTAGAGTTTTTCTGTGTTTTAGAAGCCTCTTTATACCTTCCCCCCCAAAAAAAATTGTCTCTTGATATTTAGATTATTTGAATTCTTTGATGTCAGAGCACCAGGAAAAAGATATTTTTATCTCAAGTGTCTCAGAATATCATGTAAAGGGAACTGTGGGTATAACTACAGTCATGGAATGCAGTGTCTGCCACAAAACCCCAGTGTGCGGACTTGAAGACAGTATTTTTACTACCTTTCATTTAACCAAATTTCCCATTGCAAGCACTTTGTTTGGTTAAAGAAATGGTAATCATAGGCATTCCAAACTTGTCAAGAGTTGATTTCTGACTCAATTCACATTAAAAAAACAAAACCAAACCAAATATAAAATAGGGAAAGCATTTATAGACAAGCTTCTTCTATGATGTCTCTTTACCCACATCACCAGGCCAAAGTGCTCATGTATTGGGGGTCAGAGAGGAAATAGACAATGTAGCCTTGCCTCAAAGTCAACATGTGTGTATGTGAGTGGACATACATGTTTCTATGTCTTTCATGCAAAAATTTGGAAGTTACATTGACGTGTTTGCAACTCCAACATTTCAACATTTATCCTAGGAATTCTTTCAGCCAGTTGGCATCTGTAGGCAGATCATGATCAAATTCAGTTGTGAGCCGAAGCACATTTTTCTAACTCACGCAATGATGGTTACTGTCCTCATTGGCAGGGGAAGTGTGCTGTCCAGATGAACAGCACCGCCGGGCGGCTGCTGGCCTCGGGGACGCCTGCTGTGGTGGAGTGCCCTACTCCACATCGGGAAAACAGATCTGCTGTGCGGGGAAGCTTCATGATGGCCATGGCCAGCAGTGCTGCGGGGGACAGGTCATCCCCAAAGAACTCGAGTGCTGTGGGGGAGCTGAGGAGGGGCTGGTGTACAGCCGCCTTCCAGGTAAGGGGCCTTGTCTGCCTTTCAGGAGATGGAGAAAATGAGAAGTAGAGAGGCTAAGAGATTTGTCCTAGATAGTAAAATAATAATAATAATAATAATAATTTATTTTTTATTATTATTATTATTATTATTATTATTATTACAGCTCACATTAATTTTGTCAAATGCAACAATTATCAACTAATATTATCAACTCCTATCCAGGAGGCCTGTGAGACCAAAACTATTCCGTAATAATCTTAAGCTGTTATATGCCGTTTTCACTCCTGTTCTCCCATGAGTGTCCTGTGGGGTTTTCCAGCAGTGACCAGCCATGATCTTGCAGCAGGTGAGAACGGACACAGATAGGAGAATTCGGTTCCTTCCATTCAACCAGACATTAAAGAAACTTGCAAAAAAATGTAAAGCCATGTCATTCTTCTCAAAATTTTTCTCAGCCTGGAAAATGTTTTTCATAGACATGCTAATGTGTTACATGTTTATTATTAGTTTAAAGGCATGAATAAAAACATATTTCAAAATTTTCTGTCTTAGGCTCTTACCCAGTATATATCAACAGATGTATATAAATGAAAGCTATTTGGATTCTCAATTATTTGTAAAAGTGTAACAGGTCCTGTGACCAAATTTTGAGAACCACTTTTTTAAAGGCATAATGACTATGTCTGCTAGAAAGTCATGGCAACCAGCTAGTTATCCTGTGCTGGGGTTAACCAGCTGAGTCCCTCTTTCACCTTTAGGTGAACTAGCTAAAGTCAGGCCCATGGAAGAAAGAACCATTCATTGTTATGGCGGGGGCGTGGGGACATACCATAAGAGGTCCGAGTTTTAAAATAGCAGCAAAATGCCTCACTTTAGTGTCTTTGTTCATCTGTTGCTTTAAAAAAAAAAAATCACCATATGCCTTCACTCAGTCAACTTGTATTGTGTAATGACTATATGCAAACCATCCTCAGTGCTTTGTGCATGTAAAAATGGCAAAAATTCCACTCTTTTCCTTAAGTACTTATAATCTAACCAAGGAAATAGGACTGCTAAGGTTAAGCACCAGCCATAAGAGGGACAAATTCAATCACATGCTTAAGACTGAGAGATCACTCCAGTCCCAGTGATTAAAAAAAAATAACAAATAAACCATTGATGGGAACCTCAAACACTAAGTAGGATTTTGAGACTTGTGGGCAGAAAAGGGACATTTAGCTGAAGGGCAGAGCTTGAGCTAAAGCATGAAATCGGCAGTGTGCAAAGGGTGTACCAATGGTAGCAAGCAGTCGGGTTTCTTGGAAGTGTGCCCCATGTGCACGGAAATGGAGATAATCTGAGCAGGAGAAGGGACTTGAACTTCCTTAGTCCTCAGGGGACAGTCAAGGCGATGAAGGGAGCTGTGACTGAAGGAGGTACATTAGATTCTGGGGGGGCAGGACGAACATGAAGGGAAGACAAGTCAGAACACCGTTGCCAAAAAGAAAACGGACCTGTTCTGAGAAATGGAGTAGAGATTACCGTCCGCCAGGATGATGGTTCTTAATCTTTGGGGGCAGGGCACCCTCTCCAGAGCCTTTGCAAGTCACAGAGCCTCACTTCAAATAATAGTATGCCAAACACACAACATTTTACCTGCACTTTCATGTGGGCTTTAAGTGCATGCATGGGCCCCCATTTCAGAATCACTCCTCTACTCACTGCCACGTGACATTCTGGGTTAGTCAAATATTTCCTAAGCAAATCGTGACATTCCTCAGCTCCTGTGAATCAGGATTGGCACTCTCTTTCTTCTGACATATTCTCCCATGCGGCCAACTCTGGTAATCACGGTAGACTGAAGGGATGATATTTTTAAAGAGGGGAAAAAAAATAGTCTTTCTATTCTCTTCACCTTCCTGCAGGTTTCACTGGAAATAGACACATTTCACATCATTTTTGCTCTCTCTGCTCCCTCGCGTCACCCCTAACGGCTGTGACCTTGATGCCCTCCCGGAATATCCAGGTGGCCCTTTTTTATCCCTCAACCTAGCAACACCCTACCGGCTGCACAAGGCTTTGGATTTCATGGTTTTGTCCCTAAGCCTGGCCTCTCTCTGCCTGGCATTGCGTTCCTGCCACGGGACCGGGCTGGCTCGTAAAACATCTCTTTATGTACTTTATTACTTAAACTCTTTTATTTGCCTGCAGGAGCCCTTTAACGAAATCACATTGAATTGACTTTCTCACACCAAATCAAATCTCCCTGGTCCCAGTTCAGTTGTCTTTGTCAATATGTATTTTATAAATGGAGTGAATTAACAGATGCTGTCGGGACAGAAGTGCTAGGGCAGCGCTGATGTTTTTAGTGCTCTCTCCGGGCGGCCGTGGCATGGAGGCGCGTTACACAGGTGTCTCGGGATGGAAGTCACGCTCATCATTTCAGTCATTTCGGTGGATATGTATTCTTCACCACTTTCGTTGGCTATATTTTAAGCCTCTTTATTACTCTTTTTATTCTTCCTGTTTGCTTATATGGTTTTATCATTCCTGCCATTCAGCTTGGGCTGGACTTGATTATATCCTTCAGTGTTAAAAGGTGAGAACTAAAGACTCTCTGCTATTCAGAGAGGACAGGGTGTTCTGCCGGCCATGAGAAACTGACCACGGAAGACCTTTGGCACGTGCTGCCTTATTTCTGTTCCAAGTGTTGCCCATGCTGCCTTTGACAGGACACTCTGGGCTGCCGCTGGCTTGGAAAAGGACACTGAGGGCTCGTGTCCTGGACTCAGACTCGAGTTGAGTCAATGACACCACTTGCAGTGGCCTGAGACAGGATTTGGGAACTTCGCAGAAAGGGAAATGTAGAGCGCAACTCCGTCTCTAAGAGTAGATTGAAAGAATATTTGCTGGGATTTTCTGACATACTGGATTTTTTTAAAGCATTATGTAGAAATGCTATACGGTACATTTCCACAATGTGGGGAACATTTTAACTCTGCCCTTTTGTCTCATTTTTGTGGTGGTATGTGCAGAGCCGTCTACTGGAGAGGACGCGAACGCGGTGCTTTTCTCTCAGACTCTGCCACCCGTTTTGTAAGTCTGTCTTAGAAATGACTTATCACAAAACTTTTTAAATTTTTTCATTCTTCTAGGCCTCATATAATCCCTCGGTTCAAATGTGGTTCCCAGAGTGAGCCCCGGAATTCCATGGTAATTTGTCTTGTTTTAGACGCTGTTATTTAGTACTGTACTGATTTAATCTCAAAAGCATGATTCATAATTGTTGGCCCTTCGTTTAGAAAAGTGGAGCACCTGTCTTGCTGACTTAAGAATTAGAAATTCATTAGTCCTGTATGTTTGTGTATGTTTTCAGTGGCAGCCCTGGACATGAAATAAGTATTGTTAACATATCGGAAGTGGTTATCACACTGTGAGCCAAAAATTCTTTCCTTTACAATTTTCTCAGTTGTGTTCAGTACAATGGAAACTATCCGTCGGTTATTTATGTTTGGAAAGATACTCCTTCAATATTATATATATATGCTTTTTGATCTCAGGAATAAACATCTAATATTTCATTGCACACACTACCACTTAAATAACATCTGCATCTTGTTCAGAGAGGCACTCCACCTTTGTATAAATTTAATGAAGAGCCTCTAGAAGAAAAAAAATACATCAATCCATCCATAATCCATGACCTGTTTTGGTTTTCTTTGGGCATGTTTAAAATCGTGCATTCTGCATGTCAAAGTTCAAAAGTCAAGTGCTATGTGTGATAAATTAGGCAGGGGTCAAAAGCTATTGCCACGCAGTTTGCGAAGAGGGGCTGACTCTGAATGTGAGCTCATTCATGCTGAAGTGATGCACCATGGGAATGACTCCCAAACTCTTCTCTGGAACATCTGCTCGCCCTAAGTGAGTTAGTGCACGTCAGACATCTTTATGTCAGAATACCGCAGTGATGGATGCAGGCTTCAGAAAATGCTGCATAAAAATCTGGTGTGCCATTCTGGCCATTAAGTGAAATTACTATTTAAATTAATGGCACTGTCACAGTTTATCTGTGCAAAGAATGAACGCTGATTAGGGTATTAAGTAATTAGCAATTTATCACACTGGAACAAGGTTGATAATAATTAAAGAAGTAATGGTTTACTGAAGGAACTAGAAAGGGAGTCACTTCTTGTTATGTGAGTGAAGTCTTGGCTGCAAATTGTAACCCAGTGAAACGAAGATGAAGCTCCGTATGAAAGAAAGCATCCCCCCCCCTTTTTTTTTTTCCTAGTGTAAAAACAGTTCATTATCAAAATTTTAGTGGACCTGTCAAAAGTCCCTCAGAGCGATCAGATGACTGATTAGGAGTTTGGAATCAGGTCAACGTCTGCATTTTGATTTTATACTTAAAGCATGGGGAAACCAGGAAGGAATTTGGGAGTGGAGCGGGAGAGAGTACTGGAGTACTCTGCTCCCTGGGGGGCCAGTTTTCAGATTTTGATTGCTCTTGAAAATAAAAACGTGAATTATTTCAAGAAAACTGCTAGAGAAAAAAAATGACAGTGAAGAATCCAAGGTGGGTATTTAAATGTCTGATCTGAAGGCTGCAGAAAAATATACCAATAATACAAAACGCGAAGTTGTGGATTTTTCTTTTTAGTGTGTGTTGAGATATTTATCCAACATAGTCAAGACTCAGACTATTATGAGAGCACTGCTGTGTGTATTTATTGGAGAGAACCTTTCCTAGTAATGTTAAAACAACTAAAACAATGAACAAAGCACCAAAGAAAACAGTTTACCTTTAAGCCAATGACTTCGGGCAGTTATCACATTTAAACATGGTGTGTCCAAACTCAGTTATGATCACTGTATATCTTTAACCATAAATACAAATGTTTTAAATATTTGGAGATATTCTTAAAGTCAAAAGATCAGTGAGAGAGTTCTTTGACGTCATGTGTGGGTAAACATCTTTCTTAAGGCCTATGCCCAGCCAGCATCTAGATTCAATGATGTTTTTAAACCTCGTTGGTCTATTATTAGGCGTGTCTCTCTTAATGTAGCTGTGGTCCAAGGCCAGATTAAACACTTCAGGACTCCACGACACTTTGAAGTTGAGTTTCTTTATGTCATCAGTCAGGACTAATAATAAATACACAAAATTGTAATTAAAATAAATCATCACATTGTGCTACTATGAAGGCTACATGTTGCTACATAATATGATATAGCACTGTGATATGGGGCACAGACACCTTAATTTCTAGCTTTAATCTGACTTCAGAGAACTGTTTATTAATTCAGGCTTGTGTGTCTCAATTTTTGCTCTGTCTTTTCTATGGTAAGATCTAATGGTGGGAACAGAGGCGGTTAAGCTGAACTGGGTAGGGGAAAAAAGTTCACTTGATTTCTCAGGTACACGTGTCCTCAATGGATGTAGAAATCAGTGACACCACCTCCAAGATCTGCCACTGCCCCGTCCTCTGATGCAGGTCTCACAATGGGTCTGGAATACAGCGTGGCTCCACACACCGTGACGAAGGGGTGTGCTTGATCCCAGACACACTCGGTGGGTGCAAATGTGTCTCATGGAGAAGGAAAAGCCACAGCTGTTGCTGGATTCACAAGAAGGAAATATTTGTTCCCTAGACCATAGATGGCAAACACGAGGGCCGTGGGCCGAATCTGGCCCTGGAGTAGTTACATTTCTACAGCCTTAAAATTACATTCGGCCCTCTGAAGGCAACTGTGAGGCTGATGTGGCCCCTGGTGGACATGAGTTTGACACCCCTGCTCTAGACAAAGCCAGTCAACAACTTAAAGACTCATGTTGCAGCGTCTCCCCTTCGTGAAAGGGGCCACCTCTCCACTCTGTCTGTCCTCTTCTGCCAGAGGGCTGGGGTGACTTTTGCTCCCCTGTGAATTTCCGGAGATTTCTTCTGAGTCCCTCTTTTTTAACTACCCCGCCCTCTGCCAGACCCTGTTGTCCTCACACAAGGGGCAGGCCGTTCTGGTGACCAGAATCAGATCCCTTTTCTGTGGAGCCTGGAGAAGTCTGGCCCCGCTGAATGCTTCTGGACCGCTTCTTCTTGTGTGTTCTTTAGCTAAGGAGCACCTAGTGCCGTTGGTAAGAAAGACACTTCGCTGCACATTTCAACCACCTTGGTGGGGACATGCTACCGGAAGTATTGTGTCGTGGCAGCCCCTGCTGGAGTCTGACATCTTTATACCAAACTTTACAGTGCCCTGAGTTTTCTCCCCTTTTTTAAGTTTTGTGTTCATGTGTGACATTTTGTGGTTGCAGGGATGCTCTGCTGTGGGCAGGGTTATGTGAATGTGTCAGAGACCATATGCTGCTCAGCTTCCAGGGGCGAATCTAAAGCACATGTTAAGAAGAACCACCCGGTGCCAGTCAAGTGCTGTGAGACCCAGCTTATTCCAGAGAGCCAGAAATGCTGCCGTGGAGTTGGCTACGATCCCCTGAAATATGTTTGCTCTGACAAGATTTCCACCGGAATGACGATGGAGGTAATGGGTAGAAAACCTCTCCGAGGCCTGATGTGACAATGGAGAGAGAAATACATTGTTCATCACTATTTTTCTAAGCTAGGAATATAAAAACTCCTGCGTGCATTATTCATTTTCACATTACATCCATATTAATACCAAATGAGGTCGCTATGATGGATGTTATTGCAATGAATTCTAAAGGAATTAATAACGATGAGCGGTTCTCGAGAAGCTCTGCCCAGCACTCAGGTGCCAGTGTCCCAGGGAGAAAAGACAAAAGCGGACATCACTGGGCACATGACATTGTCTCTGCCCTGTCCACGAACCCCCAGCTCTCAAAAATGTTTGCGAGGCCCTGTGTGTGGGAGTTCACTTCCTGTCCCCTTCCACCTTCTCTGTTCCTTTACTGTCATTCATTGAGCTTAAAGAGGACATGGAGGGAAGGGCAGGTGTTCAGTTCGCCATGTTTAAATGGAAGTCATACTCTATTTTCTGAAGCAGCTTTACTTTTGGCTAACTTTGGGAAAATAACATATTTTCCGTAAGAGAGAGGCTGAATGTAGATCAATTTTAAATAGTAACAATTATTTTAAACACAGGATGTTACCTCTCTACAGGAAAGGGGAAGTGGAACTCTGTATTCTAGGAACACAGGGTGGGGCAAATGTAGGTTCACAGTAGTGAGTATGGGAAACACGGAGTTTATTCTTGTGTTGCTACTTATTAATTACGGTATTATTTTCCATACCAACACCTGTAAACCTAGTTTTGCCCCACCCTGCTGTAACTTGTTTATATCCCTGTAATTTGGGATGATGAAATAATTTATTTTCTGAGATCAGACCATATTAGTATTTATCAATAACTAATAAATCCAGGGATTTATCAGAGAAGAGGTTTACAATGGTCAATAATACTTACAATGACAGTTTACGAACTATTTAGATTTTCTAAGACTTGGCTGGGGAATACGTATAGGTCATACTTTCCCACAGGAAGTGTGGGTCCTCAAATGTCACATTCTTTATTTCCTTGAAAACTCCATTGGGAAACAGTCAAAGTTACAATAACAGAGTAATGACTATTGTTATTATATCGACTGAGTGTAAGGCACTTACAGGTGTTTTTTGATTCACTCAACAAAATTGCATGCTAAATTTGTGTTCCATTTACGTTCCTACAGAAGCTGAGGCTTTGAGAGTATAGGTCATAGAACTAGGACTTGTAATTCTGGATCTTGAATCCAAATCTGGGTCCTTTCCACGTAAGTGCCCTTCGTGGAACACAAACTGCCTTCATTTCTTTTTTTTATGAATTTCGAGATACTCGTTTGTGAACTTGGTGGAAGAAAATTTCACTCAAAAGTCATAAAACTCAACCCCTCGTGTACCTAAATGAAACTGTAAAATTCTCTCCCCCTCCCACCACCCCACCACCCCTACCGCCTGACCTAGGAACCCGAAGCATGCCAGACTGTCTGCCCAGTCTCTATGGAGGCCACTGCGTACTGTGGCAGGTGTGACTTCAACTCCAGCAGCCACTTTTGTGCTGTGATCAGAGCACCTCAGGATTCCACAGAGAAGGCATCAGGGGAAGAAATGTGCTCCTCTGTGGAAGAGACTGTTCACGCAGGACATGCAAACACATTCTCCTTCACAGGTAACAAAAAGTGAGCCCCTTCCCGAGGCTGAGGAGGGATGGGGAAAGCTTTGGAAATGCAGATGGGTTCCACTGTGACATCATCCTCCTCCTCAATCTAATGTCATTTAATTCCATCATCCTATCGGTCTGGTAGTAACAAGACAATTAAAGACATAGTCTGGATTTGTGCAAAGTTAGTAGCTTATATATTTTTAAGTCAAACTTTAAACAAGGATGTATGCTATTTTAAGGTAAATCTGTAGAGAATAAAGAAAAAAGAAAATAACACTTCATCTTTATATATCAATGAGTAGATATTAAAGCTTTTTAGTGATAGAATGACACTCTATGATATACTTTTTTGAAGGATGACTGTTGGCTAAAGAAATTATTGAAGTCAAATGCATGGGACAATTAGACAAATAAGTAAATATTGAATATTCACACCCTCCAAAAAACCAAAACCCTCTGTTATTAGAAGACTAATCTACAAAATGATTTTGAGATATGAAGTTTAAAAAAATTTGAAACTCTGGCAAAGGGAAAATAAAAGCTCTGAGAAAGAGATCATTGAGGAAAGGTAAAATTTCAACAAATGATTCTTTTTGGGTAAAGCCCAAAAAAAATGCTTTTATGCACTGGAAGCATCTTTGGAAGACTGACCTTCACAGGAAAGCAAAGTTAACAAGGGTAAGAGATGAGAGAGTAAAAGGGAAAAGAAAGAAATATAATGGAAGAAAGAATAAGGAGCTGAGATTAGAAATGGTGATGCAGGCTTGAAGAGTGTGAAAAAACGGTTATTAGCAAGGGTTAGTTTGATCTGCTCTAGTAAAGAGATTCAAAAGCACAGTGCCCTTCTAGGGGCAGGTGGATGGGCTGGGCATCCCAGCCCCCTAGTTATTCAGGGATCAAGGTCCCTTCCTTTTCATGGCTTGTGGCAATTCAGGTGCTGTCCTCCCCCACTTGGGGTATCCTGAGTTACCACATCCTAGTTCTATTGCATTAGAATGGGACAAGCCAGAGATGGAAGGCAGTGATTTCCTCTTTAGAAAGGGATGCACGGTAGCCCATATCACTTCCATGCCCCTCCTCTTGTTGAGAGCTGAGTCATGTGACCACACTGAGCTGAAAAGAATACTGGGAAATGTAGTCTCTAGCCAGAATGCAAGGGAAATCTGCAGACCCATGGGTGATCATCACAGGTAGCAAGGAGTAGATACCTTCTTACCAGAGAAAATGGAGACAGAAGATAATCCCTTACATTTGATAGCAATTTAGATGTTATGAAGTTCTACCATAAAAGTAATCACATTTTATTTTCATGCCAATTCTATAAAGGAGGTAGGGCAGGGTTCATCCTTAGAGATACATGTAAAAGAATGTGGTCAAACAACCCAAGTGGATACACTGAAAATTAACCCCGTGGAGACAAGGAGAGAAAGCCAGTGGCCACCAGCCAGGGAGGGGATCTCTAGTCCTGATCCTGCACCTTAGAACAGATCCCTGTGAAACCACCACACATACATTCACATGTACAGGTTCAATAAGTGGAAAATAGAGCTAAAGAAACCTCCACGTAATTTTTTTTGTAAACTGTAGTATTTTTACTTGTGAAGTTATTAAAACTTAAAACTGAACTAAGACATTTGAGGCACTATTGAATCCCATGTATGATTAGCTAATAAAATTTTTGCCAGTTTACAAAACTCAGCAGGCTGTTGATTTTGCTGTTTTAATTAGAAATGCTGTTTTGGTTTTTGACTGAGTTCTAGCTTGGTGGAAGAGGAAAGCAATAGATTGTGGAGTCTGCAATCATTTTTATTCACTAACCATGATCAGCTAAGTTTCAAGTCCTGCATCTCATAACAACTGTATTGTAATTCATTTAATAGTTGAATAAGATAGTATTTACACTGTAAGAATTGGTCAAATCAATAATAATGAAACTATAAAAGACCATTGACAAGCCTGCCCCCTATAGGAGCAGAGGGAACAACTTGTGAAGCATTAGCCTCTGATGTACATTAGTCCAGGGCTTTTCATTCTGAAGCATTCCTTTAATGTGTCCACATTCTCTGGCCAGTGCCATTCCATATCTCCGCATCTATGAAACACGGAAAATATGTTCTGTGATTGAGTCAAGACGTGAGAGTTTTATTTCCAATGATAGGATTAGAGCATCAAGCATTTTGAATTGTGTAAAGGTTTTGAGGTTTGTTTTCAAAAGGATGGTAAGCTAATTCAAAGTTTTAAAAGTTGTACTTTGATGTCTGTCTGTCTAGATGTGAACCTGGAGCCCTACACGATGTATGAGTACAGGGTCTCTGCTTGGAATGGCTACGGGCGAGGCTTCAGCCAAGTTGTTGGAGCCAGCACGAAAGAAGACGTGCCTCAAGGAGTGAGTCCCCCTCGGTGGATCAAGACGGATCGCCTCGAGGATGGAATCGTCTTAAACTGGAAGAAACCTATACAATCGAATGGTACTAAGCTGCTTGGAAAACACCAATAGCGTAGTTGTATAAATCCAGGAGCAAATTGAAATGAGTGTAAACTGCATTTAATTGGCATGCGTCTAGCCTCTAAAAAGTATTTCCTGATAAAGGGGACATGGGGTATGTGCCAACTAATCATTCATTTTATGAAATAGCTAGCCCTGCTAAATTTTGAGCCATTTGTTTCCTTGAATCCCAGCCTATATCTGAGCTACTTTCAAACAAACAAATTATATTATGGGAAGGCAAAATAGTTTTAGTATTGAATGTAAATTTGTTTGCTAGTGAGGGGACATATAAACTTGTATGACTCTAATTAGCTATGTTGAAAATCCGTCTCCTCCACAAGACTGGGTATAATTAAGAATGCCTTGAACATAGAGCAATATGTGAGCAAATGAAAACTGAATGATGCGATAGCATCTCATTTCTTCAGGACTCAAAGACGTGTACGTTGTTTGTAAAAAGTGGCAAGGATAGGCCCCTCAAATGCAGGCATTTTTCTGCCTCTTGTAGGTCCGATCCTTTACTACATTCTTCTCCGAGATGAAATGGAACTTTTTCGGGGAACATCACTGAGCTTCTCTGATACAAAGGGAATTCAGCCTTTTCAGGAATATTCCTACCGGCTGAAAGCTTGCACAGTCGCTGGCTGTGCCACCAGCAGCAAGGTATGGGGGTCGGCCTCCACTGGGGACAGAATGACCCGCTGTGATGACAATAAATGTCTGGGTCATGGGTGATTTGTCCAGTAGCAGAATACAGTGTTTCTGTCAGTATTGTGTTACATAGGGTGTCCATCTGGCATCTCGAGAGAGTGTGAATGCTTGTGCCTGAAACTGGAAATCACTGGAAGGTTTATCCAAATATCAATGTTTCATTAATTATAAAATAAAAAACTTGAATCCATGTATCCTTTTTATCACACTTTTCCTCCACGGACTAGTTTTAGATGTTCTTTTATAAATTCTTAATAATTCCCAAACTAGTACTCACTTTAAAAGGGTTTCTATTTAAATACCATTTGGACAAAAAAAATTGCCTGTTCTTGAAAAACAGAGAAAATGGCAGATGAGCCTGGCATAGAAAATAAAATGTCCCCAAGGCTTCTTCCACTGCCTTGGCAAGAAATAATGAAGATCTGGACTCAGGGAACAGGGATCAGAGTAGAGAACATCAGAAAAATACAACAGGGATCAGGGGGCAAAATAGACAGGACTTCGTGGTCAACTGGATGCAGAGGAATAAAAGGGAAGAGTCCTGGGTATTTTCAAGGAATCTGGATGGAGCAGTGTTTGGGTCATGGTGCCATCGTGCAAGCAAATAAAACAGAGAAAGAAGCTAAATGCTGAGATGAAAATGTTAAAAGTATTTAAGTTCCTATTTAAGAGATGGAGCAGAGAGCAGAGTGGTGGAAGGAAATATTACTTGGCACTTTAAGTGTAAACATCTACTCAGAAGGGGGGTTGAGAAGTGACTGAGGTTTGCTAGAAAGATGTCTGAGGGAGGCTGTAGCCAGAGCCTGCCTGTGGTTCAAACAGAAGACCACACACAGGGGAACATTACCGTGTCAAGGAAGAAAAGCTCTCAGGGGAGACTGAGAGAAACAATCAGACACTCTAGGAGGAACAGAAAACAGGAACCATTCTTATAGAAGCCAGCCTGGGCAGAGGACACCCAGGAGAACACAAGCTCACACAGGACAGCTATGATCTTTACATGAAGTTAAATCCTTAGACGAGCGGGATCTTTAGATACTGTACAAGGACCATCCAAGGACGACCTTCAGTCGGACTGTTCAGCCTTACATTCCAGACTCTGAGAAGCATGTCACCATTGGGACAGGGGCGGCTGATTGTCCTGATCCAAAGTTAGTCTCAACAGTCCTAGACAGATTCCTCCGACACAGCTCCTGCTTACCAGATGCCAAAACTATGGGTCCAAGCCGATGTCCGAGGAAACTCCGTGAGAAAGACAAATGCAATGCCATTTCACTCGGTCATATTTTGACAGTGTTGAACAAATACCTAGTTGATTTGTTCCTCTCTCTTCTTACTTGATTCTTTTCCTAGAACATCGGTGTACACACTATGGAGTCATCCTGGGTATCATGGGAGGGACAGAATAAAGTCTGCCCATTTATACCGTTCCAAGCATATTATATGCAAGCGAGTTCAGATGTGGGTTTTGCTCCATATTTACTGGTGCTTAAAATGCACCAAATCAGGCTGTTAAAATGCAAAGACACTCGTGGGCCATATGGAAGAGAGTTATCAAGAGTTCTCTAGGAAGACAGTCTGCCAGCCAGATTTGACTTGTTTAAACTGAGGGCTGCACTCGCCGTCAAAATTGTTGTTGAACCTGTTGTGATAAACGGTAGTCTGAGACTCCTATAATGTATTCAAGGTCAGATTTTATTGTTTCAATGGGAGGGGAGGGGAAATCAAAGAAGGGGGCTGCTTCTCCGAGCCCTGGCTCATGGAACGGCAGGCCAGACAACAGCATTTTAAAACAAAAGTGACAGTCTCATTGATCAGAATACCCAGTGTACTCTCACGATAAATTGCTGTTTAATTCCCTTGTTTCAGGTAGTTGCAGCTACTACCCAAGGAGTGCCAAAGAGCGTCCTGCCCCCGAGGATCACTGCGCCCCGCGCAGACGCTCTGAGCCTGAGCTGGGGTGTGCCGGAGAAACCGAATGGCGTCATTAAAGAGTACCGGCTCCAGCAGATTGGGAAAGGTCTCATCTACTCTGGCACTGCTGACAGGACGCAGCATACGGTCACAGGTAACACCTACCGGAAGAGTCTGTCATTGTGGTTAGGGGGGCCGAGCCTCCCAGGGGTGGGCGAGTGATGTATGAGGTCACTTCGAAAGGACGCGTTCTCTTGACATATGGTCAGATCCCACTTACCCACACGAACAGGAGAACCCACACTGGCAGCCATCAGCCACAACAGCAGATCACTTCAGAAATAATTTATATTTGGCTTTGATGCACCTTCTTATGTGTAGGGTTTTTGCATGGGTATTCACTTTTTTCTTTTCAAACAAACGGAAAGATGCATTTTCATTTCCCAAGGATACACTCACAGATAATGGGACAAGGATCGCCAAACATGTATTGGAAAGTCAGGGGAAAATCAGCCAGAGGCTAACATTTCTCTACTAAGTAGGTAATTAAAACATAGAATAGTTGACAGTTGACTGGTTGTAACAACTTGTTATTATTAACATCAATTAATAATGGTATTATTTTGTATTGTTTATTACAACAGCTCATAATTTAATAGTATAATAACAGGACAATACAACGTTAGATAATTACTGGCAGTGATTATGATAATAACTGATATGTTTTAGCTTGAATGTTGCTTCTGAAGAAGAGGAGCGTTTTCTGATGCACTCAGTCTAGCTGTGGCTCCCCGAACTCGCCACCACATCACCTGTTTTCATTTTCGTCAATGACTTCCCACTGCCGGTTGTTTTGTTTTCCTATTATTTGTCTTTTTATGTCTCCTCCCACTGGAATGAAGGCTTTAGGAGAGCAGACCTTCTCTACCTCATTCAACACCGTACCTCTAGCCCTTAGAACAATCCTTGACTTGTTAGTAAGTGCTAAGTAAATGTTTGTGGGAATAAATGAGTTTAATATGTGCCAGCTACTGTCCTAAGCAATTGACATGTGTTGTCTAGTGTGATTCTCATCACACACCTGTGAGTACCAAGAATTAGCACCCCCATTTTAAAGAAAGGGGTTTATTGAGAGATTAAGTAACTTAGTTCCTTATTTAGATCTATTAAATCGTTACAAATGGTTGCAGAGGTTTCAATTCTGAGACTACAGACCAGTGTTTACAAACTTTTGCTCTCTCCCTATGGTCCCTAGCCTTGGTCCACGGCCTCCTGAGTGAACATTCTCTTTCCACTGGACTCTGCCCCTTTGCAGGGGACATTGGTCCGGGAGAGAGTGAAACTCATAGAGAAGTGCAGAGAAGCCTGGACCTGAGTGTCTGAGTCTGCTTCAGAGGAGGCTCAGGTGGAAAAATAAATCCATCGTGATCCGCTCTTAAGTCCATGGTTCCCTGACACACAAGCAAACACTTATTGACAGGTTGTCCTCCATCTTCCCAAAGTCCGTAAGCCTGCAGAGGGTGCTTAATAAATATTTGGGGACCAGCACATTGCATTCCTTGTCTGAAGGTCCTGAGCAAAATCCAAAATCGATGAGAATGGAGATGGGGAGAGCCCTCATCAATTCAGAGGATCCAATGTGTCCCTTAAGATCTTCTATCACTTAGAATTGAAACCTTCAAAAGATCATTGAAATAGCATTGTTTTACATAAGAAAACCTTACGTTCAGCTGGTACTTTATCATCTTAAAGAACCATTTGTATTCTGACACATTCCATTCTCATCATATTCCTCTAAGATTAAGTGAAGGATATTCTTAATATTCACTTTTGAAAGACTTACTTGGAGGGAGTCTTGGAGTCCCGAAGTCCTCATGGCTTCCCTCTGTAAAAAAATTAGAGTACTGTTTCATCTCCAAGAAAATAAGATGAGTTGCCTGCTTGCCATGTTCTAGATGGTCTACTAAGTGCTCTAAAATAATTAAAGTTAATTGCTGCTCGTAAGCTCCCAGTCATAGGGGACAGTGACAAGTTCAGGAATAGCTGCAAATGCTGTGTAATCGGTGCTACAAGAGAATGCTGTGCAAGATGCAGGGAGAGAAGCTGAAAGAGTGGCTTGGTGTGGGTGATGGAAGTTAATTAGAGAGTTGTGAAAGCCAGGTTCAGGTGCATAAAGACTCGGTACCAGTAAACGTTTCACAAGAAACTGAGATACAAGGTGAAGGAGTTTTCTTCTTCTTACACTGTCCATGTAGTTGGCATTGACTTTGAACTGTGGCCAACTCCACTGGTTTGCAATTTTTAGAAATAAGCATTTATATGCCAACAGACCAAATTCCACTGTAATGCTCAAACCAACAGGACTGATAGCCTCATTAATTATAAAAGAATTGCAAAGATTTAAAAAAAAAAAAACCTTCACTCCACCAGTTCTTCCTTTTATTGTCATTTTTAATGGATAGTTTCACATCGAAGAGGATTTTATGCACATAATTTGATGCCAGAATTTCTTAGAATAAATACTTTCAAGTTTTTTCCACATAATTTGACTTTTTACAAAATTATAAAATAGAAAGAAGCTTTTTGAATCCATTTGGCATTTGTACTGTTTCAGATAGATTTAGAAAGCACAGCACCTGGGCAGTGCAGCCCTAAAGAGAGAGTTCTTTGTTGACTAAGGAAATCAACCCTCACTCAGCAAAATCTGCCCAAGTTCAGAGCCTCCCACATGTAGCACCTATGGGGTAGGAATGGTGCTAGGTGGGCTTTAGACAACGTAAAACCTAACAGTGTGAACACATTTTATCTGCCAGGCAAACTTCAGAGCCATGGGCAGCTGCCTGGCCAAGCTCAGCACAGAAGTATTTCGCGATGTGAATGACTGTTTTACTGAGTTCATGGAAGGAGCTGAAATAATCCAAAATGTATTTCACATTTTATCTCCACTGTTTGACGGAAGAGCCGCCTCAACCCCCTGGGACGACTCCTTTGATTTTCTCATCATCGCCCAGCTCTTGGTGGTCCCTGTGTGGCCACAGAGCACTAGGGGCACTGTAGCTGCAGTCATCTTGGAGCCTGAACCCCAGGTCCTCAGAAACGACAGGGCGGTGAGCACCTGACCTCAGCCCCATTGTCTCCATGCTTATTTTTAATTACCTCAAAGCTTTGGAAACATGATCCCGTAAATGCTTTGTGGGAATAGTGGCGAATGCACTCATCATGTGAAATCCATAAATTGCTTATAATCCTCTCAAGATGTTAAAGAAAGCATTAAGTAATTGAAGACAGGAAGTCCTCAGTTAATTATTTAGAGGTGCTATCAATGCTTGAAGTAAACTGAAATGCTCTCTGCTATCTCCTGAGCACAGTCCCGTGGGGAAGGAGGGGCGGCCGCCGTCATTTTCTTGTCGTCGCTAATGCAAAGAGCACATGGCAGCTTGTCAATAAGAGACCTTTTCATATCCCTTCTGACTACGCACGGCCACCAGCCTGCACAGAGCAATCGGCATGGCCACGGTGGCATTATTTCACTGTGGGTTACCCGCTTTGGGGGCCGGGGGGGGGCTCCAAGTGGCAGGGAAGAGCGATTAATGACATCATTAAGGCCACTGAGAACAATATGAATTAATCATGTCCTCTTTAGCAGCAGATAGGCTGAGGGCTTAGGTGTCTCTTAACTCCAGGGAAAATATTTTCAAAAAAATTCATTGAACGTTGCTCCTCGATGTGTTACACTTAGAAGGGAAGACTCGCGCATTAAAGTTACCAAGGAGAGCACGGTCTGCCTTCCGTCCCTGTCCTCCAGGAAGCACGTGAACAGCTCCTGCACTGAGGCCGAATAGACAGCGCCAGCTGTGGCAGAAGATGCACTGTGGATACACTGCGGCAGATACCCTACCACCCCTTTCAGACAAAAAGAGAACACAGTTTGACCACAGATAGCGCCAAGGGTGGACATTCTTTATAAAGGGATTTTCCATTGAGATAAAGCTATATGTTCTCATTGCACCCTACACTCTCCTGTCATAGCATTTAGTACACTTAGCTGCCATGTCCTTTTCTCCTGTTTCTGTTCCTCAATGAGTAGGTAAAGCTTTTCAAGGAGAGGGTCGGTAGCTTCCTGTCTGCCCTTGTATCACTTACGCTGTGATGAGCACTCATCACAGAACTGAACATACACTAAGTGCTCAAAATATGCGTTGAGCAGTAAACTAGTATCTGAATGCCTGTATTTGATTTTTTTTACATTTCATTTATTTCTAGAGAGAGGGGAAGGGCAGGAGAAAGAAAGGAAGAGAAACAACAGTGTGTGGTTGCCTCTCACATGCCCCCTTCTGGGGACCTGGCCCAAAACTCAGGCATGTGCCCTGACTGGGAATCAAACTGGCGACCCTTTGGTTCGCAGGCTGGCACTCAGTCCACTGAGCCACATCAGCTAGGGCCCATTTTGATTAGATAGAAAAATGATACTCTCAAACATATCTAAATCTCAGGCAGGGTGGGCTACATAGTATGCAGAGCCTAGGGAAAAATGAAATGTGGGGCCTCGTGTTCAGAAATCATTAAGGGGTTCGAGACCGTGAAAGCAGAGGATTGAATCCAGCATGGAGTCCTTCCAAGTACAGGGCCCTGAGGGACAGCACGGGGCCCACACCCCTGAAGCCAGCCCTGACCCCTGGCAGGGTGCGGACTGAGCGGCTCAGTGTCTGTAACTGTCCGCAGGGGAGTTTCCAGAGTGCCCTCTGTAGTTCCCAGTGCTCAGTGCTGTGTTGCCCCATGTACTGCCTGAACTGAGGACCACCAGACATCAGACCTGGGAAGACAGATAGGGCAACTCATCTTCTTTTAATTTTTCCAAGTCTGAGGAAAGTGTTGTGCCTGACTACCTGGGCAAAAGAAAAAAGAAGAGAAAACCAATAGAGCTACAACTTCTAATTCTTACTTTCTTTGTACATCCTTGTAGATTCAATACTGAGCCCAAAGATTTGCAGTCGACACCTGCCTGGACACTAATATTTAAAGGGACACAGTCTCCCCTGACATCTCAGAGACCCCAGGGCACTTGGCTGGGGCAACCACTACACTTTTGTCCCAACAGCGCTGTCCGACTCCCATTGTCCCTGTGATGCGTGTCCTCGTTGTCGAGCACCTGAGTAGAATCAGACCTGCCACCTGAGGCCACTAGATAAGAAAACTCTTCCTGAAAATATAACGTAACCATGGCCTCAGCTGAACACACCAGACTCCAAAGAAGGAAAACATGTATTAAAATAGTGTTAGAAAAATCAAAAGCAAGGGTCTTTCTTTGGACTATCTTAAAAGTAGCCTTAATATTCATCTGTATTAGGAAAGAGAGTCTGCCAAAGACTTAACCCAACTAGGGAAAGCTGCTTGAGATGAATCTGAAAACTAAGATATTGGAAAGAAAGGCTTTAGCTAAGACCTAGAATTCTGCATATAATATAGAATTATGACATACAGAATTATAAACTATCTTCTATATTCTATATGTAACATATGCTACAGTACAGAATTATGCAAAGAAGCTTGTAGCAAGGAATCAGAACTGAAAGCCATGGAGTTCCCTAACAGGCATCAACAATGCAAGAGCCCTTGGTTTTGAAGTTTCCATCCAATTCCATGAGATGCCAGCTGAACCCATCTGTTAAAGAATTGGTTGAAGAAGTGGACAGTGACCATGACTGCTCACAAGGGGGCCAGAAATTGGCTTGCCTAAGGGAAATGGGAGCTGCCGAGATAGTAATGGAGGGTATGATCAAGAAAAAGGGACTGTGTAGCATGGGAGCTCCTGAAATTCTTCTCAAATTTGTCCAACTAATCATGATCTAAATGCACATCTGCAGTGATTCCATAATGTCATGGTGCATCAGTTTTGGACATCCAGATTTTCACATAGAATCAGATTAACCTAAAGTGGACTCCTTGCACCGTTCTACCCATCACAGCCAAAGTTGCCTGTGGATGGTGGATGTTCCTAGGACTCTCCATGAGCAGAGATGCCCTGAGCAGACCATTTAGTGGGATCACAGGTAGATCGGGGCAGGATCTACCTTGTGCTTTGCAGCAGCAGGACTGGATGTGTGTGAGTCAGGTGGGCTGAGCATCCAGTTTGGGTGAGCTGGTGCTAAGACAGGTTACTTGTCAATACTTGATGACCACCTAACAAAAACTTTTGGAGTCACCGGGTCTCTCAGCATGTGAATTAATCAGTAACCAAGTTGATGGAGGAACTTGTGGAATGTTATACTCCTTAGGGCTATTTGGTAATTCTTCAGAAAATAACAGATGACACTACAGAATAACTAGAGGAGTCCTCTGGAGTAGCACGTGCTATCCAATGTTAAAATAGACCAAAATGCCTTTTCCTGGCTATTTATCTGGAGATTAGAAATTAGAAACAAGCTGTTCTTTATAGGGTATATCAAATGTAATGTCCATAGGCATGGGTTTTATTTTCCAAATCATATTTTTATGATCCATAGGCGGACTTATTTGTGGTCCCTTTTTAACACACATTTATTCTCGAAAGTAATGTTACTTGGAAGTGTAATTGTAATGAGTTTGGTTATACTATGCCTCTTTCCTTTAAAAAAAAGAACATGATTCCCTGTAGGGAAATTTGGGTAATTTGCAGACACAGTAATCTTCCCCATTCTGAAATGTTAAATGCTTGGCTTTTCTCCATGCATTTGCCTTCCTCTACTCTACAACTGCTGTTTCCTGCTCTTTTAATTCGATGCCGAGCACTTGAGTGATGTTTTCTTTTCTCCTTCTCTTCGACTTCAGAATTAAGTTACAGTCACAAGGGTTCCTTGGAGACATCTCTTTATTTCCCTCTTCTCATCCTGATCAATTCATGAGTACTTTTCAATTGGTGTGCCCTTTTCATTGCCTGTTGCTAATATTTCACATATATCTCATTTTAAGGACTACCAGTAGGGACTTACTTAAAATGACAGCAAAACCCAGTTGAAATGTGTTGATTTTATTGAGTTTTACAGAGTCATCTATAGGAAAGGTCATCTAGCTCATGTAAATCATCTACCTGATGGCAGAGGATACTCGCCTTACAGAGTGTTTGAACCAAGCCCGTTAGTAATCCAGTCCTCTAACAGCTTGGAACATACAAGGCCTAAAAAATAGAAAGTAGAAAAATAATGGATTCAGATATCGCCTTCTCTGGAATTCGTCTGCAGCCCATGTCAGCATGTCTACACTCTTATGCTCACAGTTTAAAGATCTGGAAACTGAGGCACCCAGCGGTCAGATAGCTTGCCTGTGGTCATAGTTACTAGACAGGTAGAACCCAAATGGCTAACTTTAGACACTGTTCTCCTAACAGCTATGCAGTACTGACTCAGTGCATGAATTGCAGTAATATTCAGAATGGCAATGTTTAAATGATGTATCCCCACTTGGATTTTTTTTATATTACTGGAAGTTTCACTGGGCTTTGAGCTGCCCGGGTCGTCATTTTCCTTGTAAGGCTCAGAAGCCTGACCCCACCGCTCTGGACCGTGTCTCTCAGCCCAACTGTTCAGATTTCTGTCCTGGCCTCACTCTTTCTTTTGTCTGTGATCATGGGTGAGTTCCTCCAACTCTAGATCCTCAGCTTCCTACTCTGTCCGTTGAGCAGATGAGAACAGTGCTTAGTGCACTTGGTGGGAACCTCAATTGTATTATTGCCCAGGAAGCAGACAAGGTCTGCAAGCAGGAAGTAGTTGATAAACTTCAGCTACAATGTTACTTATGTAATCTAATAACCAACTTCCTTGAAAACAGCTGTATTTTTCCTAAAATGTGTTCAATTCCTATGTAGGGTCCAGTGAAAAGAGCAGTAAAAGAAGAATAACAAAATCCCTTAGCTTGCTTTTTTTAAATTCAAGTCTCGTTGACTTACAACATCATACTCGTTTCGGATGTACAACATAATGATGTGATGTTTGTACACATTGCTGAATGATCACAGCAATAAGCCTAGTTCCCATCTGTCACCATACAAAGTAAAATTTTTTTTCTTACTATAAAACTTTTTAAAATTTACTCCCTTAGCAGCTTTCCAACATGCACTGCCGTTCATGGACTATAGCACAGGCAGCAAACACAAGGCTCGTGGGCTGAATCTGGCCCTCCACCTTGTTTTATCTGGCCTGGCACCTTGTTTCTACCCAGCAGCAGCGCTGAGCTTCTTGCCCCTAGTTAAGGAGTAGTTACATTTCTACAGTCCTAAAATTACATTCAGCCCTTTGAAGCCAACTGGGAGGCTGATGTGGCCCCCAGTGAAAATGAGCTTGACACCCCTGGACTATAGGTACCATGATGTACGTTATATGCCCATTATTCGTTATGAGTAGAAGTTTGTCCCTCTTGATCCCCTTCATCCCTTTCGCCTGCCCACGACTCCCTCTCCATCTCTGGCAACCACCAATCTGTTTTCTGCATCTATGAGTTTTCCTTTTGTTTTGTTTTGTAGCTTCCACATGGAAAACTGTATGGCATTTTCCTTTCCCTGACTTATTTCCCTTTGTATAATTCCCACAAGATTCATGCATGTTGTCACAAATGTGAGGATTTCATTTTTTATGGCTGAGTAATATTCCATTGCGTATATGAACCACACCTTCTTTATCCATTTACTCACTGATGGACACTTAGGTTGCTTCCATATCTTGGATATTGTAAATAATGCTGCAATGAACATAGGGATGCATATGTCTTTTCAAATTAGTGTTTTCATCTTCTTAGGATAAATACCTAGAAGTGGAAGTACTGCATCCTATGGTTCTATTTTCAATTCTTTGAGGAAACTCCATACTACTTCCATAGTGGCTATACTAGTTCATATTCCCCCCAAAGTACACTAGGATTACCTTTCATCCATATTTGTTATTTCTTGCCAACAATTGTTTTTTCTTGTCTTTTTAATAATAGCTGTTCTGACTAGTGGGAGGTGATATGTCATTGTCATTTCAACCTGCATTTCCCTGATGATTAGTGATGTTGAATAGTTTTTCATGTGCCTGTTGGCCATCTGTAGGTTTTCTCCGGGAAAATGTCTGTTCAGATCCTCTGCTCATTTTTTCATAAAACTATTTGTTTTTTTTTCCTTTGTTGAATAGTATGAATTCTTTATTTATATACTTTGAATATTCACAGCTTACCAGACATGTGATTTTCAAATATCTTCTCCCATTCACTAGGTGGCCTTTCCAATTTGTTGATGGTTTCATTTACTGTGCAAAAGCATTTTACTTTGATGTTGTCCCACTATTTATTTTTGCTTTTGTTGCTCTTGCCATTGGAGGCAGATCCAAAAAATTGTTGTCAAGACTGATGTCAAGGAGCTTACTGCCTGTTTTCTTCTAGGAATTTTTTGATTTGGGGTCTCATATTCAAGTACTTAATCCATTTTGAGTTAATTCTGTGTACAATATAAGATAGTGGTATAGTTTTATTCTCTTGCATGTGGCTGTCCAGTTTTCCCAACACCATTTATTGACATTAGAAAGAAAAATCTAGAGAACATTCACTGTTTCCAAGATATAAAATTTTGTGATTATTATAATAGTCTTCAGTAGAGTAGAATCTGTTACTCAGTGAGTAGGTGCTGTGGGTAGGGATATGGATGAAGTTATGAGCACCGATGAGGTTGGTCAGTTCGTACTGGTGACGGCGACCATGGGTACATAGCGTGGCCTCATAGCCCTCATATTGTTATGAAGCACTTTTGTGTGTTCGGTCTTCATGAAACAACATTTCATAAATAATAAATATTTACAATAGGCACTGTTGGAAAAATATGATTAAAAAACCCCTCAAGATAACTACCCTTACTCTCAAACTGCTTCCTCTCTAAGTGAGAAGTAAGATGTTCAGATGAAATGGTGTTACAGGGGTCAAGAACCCCGCTTTTCAGGAGTGGCAGTAAATGGGGGACATCGTCAGACTAAGTCGGCTTGCCACTGCTATCTCTCCCCTTCCTTCTTGGTTGTTTCCTGCCATTTTCTATTGAGCTCTATATTTTATCATCTTTAGCATTTTCCGTCAGCTTTCATCAAACACACGTGGCTTGCATATGACTCAGATCTTTCATCATATCCCTCATCTGTAAGTTGGGTAAATATCAAAATGCTGTAAATCCTTCACAGCAGCCAAATGGCAGATTACAATCGAATAAGTACCTATATCTTTTCATTCAACTGATAAGGAATCCCAGAAGGCTTTGACACTGAACCCTGGAGCAGCTCCAGCCACACACAGAACCTGGTGGCTTTAGCAGAGAACCCAGGCCGCTCCTACAGTTCCCAATGAACCAGCTCGTTAACATGGTCATTCATTTAGCACACACCTACTTTGTGCCTGTCACTCTTCGAAGGATTCGGTGGTAGGTAAACTAAAGTCCTGGTTCTTTTTGAGCTTACATTGTAGAGGGGAAGAGATATAATAAAATATCAGATAATGTTGAAGGCTAGGAAGAAGGAAAGTAAGTAATTTGATGGGTTAAAAGTGCTGGGTGTGGTGAGTAGGCTAGAGAGGTCAAAAATCTTTAAAGATGTAGCACTTGAGCAGAAATCTGCATGAAGGGACAGAGTAACGCATGAATGTCTCTGAAAGAAGAGCTGCCCCGCCAAAAGAACACAACGTGTGAAAATGTAGTTCGAAGCTCATGAGAAAGTAGTAATCATTGCATGCATGTTATAACTAAGCTTTGTCATATAGTCTAAATTCTATTTGTTAAAAAAAAAAAACACAACTTTTTTTAAGCTTTGGCATTCATTGTTCGAAATTTCCCAAGAATCAGGGCAAGAAATGTTAGCTTCAATATACTCCTTGTTGACTGCAGCTGAGTCTTCAGGTTGCTTCTGGGCAAATGAAGTACTACTCCAGTAACCCATTTCATCCTCCCAACAGCCTTAGGAGCTAGATGCCAGATTCTCTGTGTCACAGACCAGCAGGTCAAGGTCAAGAGACGCTGAGTAACTTTCCCAAAGTCACAAGGCAGGGAGTGGAAAGTCGAACCACATAGAACTTTTGTTGTAAATGGATTGTCATGTTTTCCTGAGACCATGACTGTGTTGTATATCACATAAATACACAAAAGTAATGAGCACTGTCCCCTCCTTAAATGATGTTTAATCTGTGTGTAAGGGCAGAACCAGCATGCCCCTCAAATACTACAGAAGTTAGTGTGAGAAAGTAAACTTTTGGTACATACCGTGAAGAAATATACAGTTTTAAAAGGGATGGGGGTTCATTGGTGTTAATGTTAGCTAAATATGGCTTGGGGCTAAAAACACTGAATCTAGCATTCTTTATTTTTTCCACCCCTACTCATGAAAGAAGCAATTGCAGAAACTGGGATGGTTAGCCTGGAGAAGGGAAGACTCAGGGGGAATTTGATAACTGTCTACAAATATTTGAAGAACTGTCATATGGAAAAGAAATTAGATTTGTTCTATATGTCCCTAGGGGTGGAAGTGACAGAAAGAGTTCGCCACAGTGTAAGGAAGGACTTTCAAACAAAACAAGAACTCCAGGGCTCTCAAAACATGTGTGGGGCTACTTGGGAGACAGGCTGCTCCTACCTCCAGGGCAGTACAGCCTCTTCAGTGACATCTTGTGACATGGGAATCGAGAGAAAGATAGATGGCTGGATTCCATGAAATTTAAGATCTCTTCGAAGGCTGATCATTTATTATTTCATCAGTGATCAATGAAATTTCTATTGATACTGAACTGCTTATGAAGTTCCTATCTTCATGAAAGGGTGTTTTCTGCCCTTAAAAATTTTTGGATAGCATACCAACAACTCTGCATGTTACTTCTGCTGCTTAGTTGATAATAAATAATCCTCTCAGAATGCACTTTATTTCTTGTTTGCTCTTTCTAGGTCTCCAGCCATACACCAACTACAGCTTCACTCTTACAGCTTGTACATCTGCTGGATGCACTTCAAGTGAGCCTTTTCTAGGTCAGACTCTGCAGGCAGCACCTCAAGGTAATTAAAAAATACCCATGATTTGGGAGAAGAAGTTTTCCTATGGCATTTTAAAGTAAACTGTCTAAACTCTTTTTAACAAACAAGGAAGAAGGCATAAAGTCAATAGGTATCAAATAAAATAGTATTCACATATAAAGTTACTATTGTTATATACTTGGAGATGAAATTTCTCTGAAAATCAAAAGTTAAATATTTCTGGAATACCTAATATAATACACAGCAGGCTAACTGCTGAAGTTGGCTAAAATAGCCACTGCCTTCTAGAACTTACCATCAAGTAGAAGTGATAGAATAGGTCCCCAAACCTATAGGAAGACAGAGAACCCAAAAGGTGATGTTCAGAAAGACCAAGCGAACAGAATGCTTGGGTTCATCTGAGGAGGGAGTGACTACAACCCATCGTGACATCCAGAATGATTTCATGGAGCAGTTAGTTTACTTCTGGGATGGAGCACAAGGAATTAGGGTTTTGACAAATAAACGATGAAAGGAATATACAAACATAGCTGGAAGGAACATAGAGTGGGACCGTCACTTTAGCAGGAAAATTGACATCTATCAAACTTTAAATGTTAATTCCCCATGACACAGCAGTTTTATTTTTATTATCTATGCCAGAAAATAACTTTTCCACAACTTCACAACGAGACATGTTCCAGGGTGTGTATTGAACCATGCTTTGTTTGTTTAATGGCAAAATGTAGGAAACCATCTAAATGCCCATGAGTAGGGGAATCGCCAAATAAATCCAGGGATATTCACATTGCGGAATTTCACTCACCAGTTTAAATGAAGGAGATGATCTGTACATATAAAGAGGAAGTTATAGAAGTGTGTTAATATGTGGTATTTTATGTATAAAAAGCACACATAGAAAATATTTATTTTTATAAATCAATAAGTACATAGAAAAAAAATCTGGGAACCCATCTGATAACAATGCTTATCTGGGAGTTGAGAACTGGGTTGGGTGGTATCATTTACTTTTAGGAGAAAGACATGCTCAGGAGCTTGAGCTAGTGATCAACTAATTATTTTTTAGTCTTCACTATTGGCCTGTTTTGCATGTGGGGAAATAGAGGCATAAGTAAGTTTCTAAACAGAAATATAATGTTAACTACGATCGTAGAGTCCTGAGCCACTTGTCCATTTCTCTGCTAACGAAAGGGATTGTTGTGCCTCAGAATATTAGACCTGAACTTCCTACCAGTAAATGGGGAATAAAATGGAAAATTCCACATAAGGGGCATATGGCTCCTCACCAGGAACTCACTAATGATGTTTTCTATAAAAAGAACGCTTCATGTCAAAAAGCTTAGTGTCTCTTTGAAGGGAAGAAACCAGCAGTGGATTTTTTGGAAAGGTAAACCATCAAATGGATACTTTGATGATAATGGATAATTTCTAAAGGATCTACCAGCCACTTTTGGCTGAAACTCAAGCATGCTAAAATAACAGGGTCTCTTCGTCCAGCTTACGGACAAAATCCATACATTTAAATTCTTAGAAAATATGCATCTATTTTCCCACAAACCCAATGAAATTTCTTGAAAGGGCTCAGATTTCATGACTTAAAAATTATAGCTTTCAACAGTGCAGGGGAGTGTGAGATGAGAAATGCTATCCTTGATTTCTTTTCTCAACTTGATGCACCTTCCCTTTAACACAAATAACTATGCAAAGGAAAAATAAACTAAGGGGGCTCTCCTCCAAAAAAGAAACATGGATTTAGAGTCCATTTCCAGGCTGCATAAGAGCCATTTGTGAATGCCTTGTATGTGAAATGAATGTAGTCTTCGTGTTTACCTGGAGGGTTGTGAGGAGACATATCAACAGTGACATCGAGTTCTGTCGTTGTACTATAGAGTGGAAACAAACATACCATTTTAAATTAATAACCCGAACACCACTAATTATAAAATGCCTGTTTGAGGGAATTAGATGTAGGCTGTAGGTCTACCATTTGAGTGTGCTGAGTGGGTTGAAGAGAAATAGAAGAAACATTTGTTCAGAGCTGCCCTGAGCTCTTCTGATTTCTGTCTCATTTTCAATCAAAAAAAAAAAAAAGAAAAGTTAATGTACATTATGGCCTTATTGATCAGTTGGACAGAGTTCTCTACAGTTGTACCCTCATAGAAAATTGTGTTCCTTTAGTCAAATAGTGGGCTGAGTTTGGATTGTCGCTGTCTTTTCAGAATGGCTGCTGTACCAGCAGGTTCTCACTTGTTGTAGAGTTCAGTCATCCAACGCAACGGGCACGCTTTCCATCACCGTTGATGGTGCGGAAAAAATGCAAAGCTCAGACCTTAGTTTTGTTCCTGATTCTTCTGCTTCTCCCTTCTTTGAACTGTTGAGCTTCTTTTAGCTTCTTCCACTCCTCTTTTTGTACACAGCACTCTGTAGTCTCCCAGGAAAGCCAAAGTACTGGCCTCCCTTCCTAATACTCATGGATTTAAGGCCTCTGTTTATATCTGGGTGTTTTGTAAATACTTCAGCTTAGGCATTTCGGACTCTCCACACACTTCCTGAGTTGCTTTTCTTCCTGTTCCCTTTCTCAAGTACCACCATCCCCTAATCAGTTAAGATACTGAATGCTTCCCTCTTCTGTAGATTATAGTATATACTTCTTCATAAAATCTTATTGATTTTATTTTTTAATTTATTTTTATTGTCTTTTTCCATTACCATTTGCCCCCCCCCGCCTTATATTTTAAAATTTTATTAATTTTAAATCTTAAGGATTTTTTAAAAATGTGTTCTTCCTTTCCATCCCTTCTGGTATTGCCTTAGTTCAGCCCCTATAATGACTGGGTATTTCTAACTAGTTTCCCTGACTCGAGGCATTGTTTTGCTTTTTCTCCTACTCCCATCCCAGTTCATTTTCCTCTTTGGCCAAAATAGGCATATCTCACCTTAGTCAAATTCATAAAATCCTACTTCCTTCCAGAAATAAAATCTCATGCCTTCTTAGTAAAGCAAAATAGACCCCTCAGGTTTTAGCTTCAGTTGATCTGTTGAGTCTTTTGGTCTTCCCCACATTCTGTTCCATATACCAGGCATTCTGAGGTGCTGGTCACTCCACCATACTTTCTCATGGCTCTAGAACTTTCTGTGGGTCCCCTTAGCCTAGACACCCTTCCCCTACATCCTCGCTCTTCACTCCCAGTTTTTCAAACTTGAAAAAATGTTTCACATGTTGTTTCATTTGGACATTTTTCCCTGTGACCACTTCCCCTTCCCATCCACCCCACCTGACCCCAGCCTGTGTTAGGTACCCTTTTTATGAGCTCTAATAACACATGATGCTTCCTTTCTTCAAAGCATTTGACACACTGGGTCATACATTTTTATTTAGTCATTTGTTTTTACCATGGTACTTTGGGGTCTTTGAAGGGTAAAAGTTGCATCTTTATTCCAACACCCACAATGCCCAACACAGAAAATCACACAACATTGGGTAGATGCAGAATGAATAAATTAACAAAGAGTAAATGGTCCGGATGTCAATACATCCCTGACATCAGTTAATAGAGAACTGGCCCACTTCACCTTCTTCCAGAAAAAAGCCAATCCACAGTACATGTTGGGAATTTTTCTACTCGAATGAAGATGTGTAGAGACCTAAAAGTGGACCCCGTTATGTGGCACTCATGATAAACTGAAAATGCATCGAGCAGAAACCTTCCTTTCTTAGTAGTTACGATGTCAAGAGACCCCCAAGGTTTCCTTCTGGCCTTTCGCTCTCAGATGCTCCGCTAGCTGACCGACTCGAAGCAATCAGCCTCATGGCCCCCTATTTTCTTCCCTTGAGCCACCTTAACCCTGCCCTTCCATTATGCTTCCAGAATAGGTTTTCTGATGCCACCTGGGACTGAGGCTCAGAGAGGGGACAGATCCTCCATCTGGGACTCATTAAGACATCTCACCAAAGGCAGCCTTGCTCTGGCAAAGATTCCTCGCAGCTGCTGAGATAACATTGTCTCCATATCATTGTAAGAGTAAAACACAGCCCTGGGTTTCTCACGCTTCACTTTCTTCTTATACATCGAACTGCTGGGCTCAGGGTTGTGACCACCTGAACCCAGCTTTGACAGACTGTACCAATAGGAAACTCAACTTTTACTTAAATCATGAAGTAAACCCAAAATGTTGCTCCATTCATTTCATTGACTCTTCCATATCCACAGGCTGTATTGACTGGTTCAAAGTGGAAGCTAAGAAACAGCCTTTTTCATAGCTTGGTGATTTTTAATACAGCCTTCAAGGTGAGAAAGACCTGATGGCAGGAATAAGATTATGAATGGGTCTTTATACTTTCTCTCTCTTTTTTTGAACCTTTTTTAGTTGTTTGTTTTTTAAGATTTTATTTATTTTTAAAGAGAGGGAAAGGGAGGGAGAAAGAGAGGGAGGGAAACATCAATGTGTGATGGCCTCTCCTGTGCCCCCACTGGAAACCTGGCCCACAACCCAGGCGTGTGCCCTGACTGGGAATCAAACCGGTGACCCTTTGGTTTGCAGGCCAGCACTCAATCCACTGAGCCACACCAGCCAGGTTTTATACTTTCTCTTAAATCAATAAATTAATGTCATGTTAATTCAAGTCTTGAATTAGTTGGTTGAGTCATATGGCGGCTGTTGGCAAAAAAAAACAAAACTCAGAAAAAAATGTATACAGTGATTTGTGGATATGTCCAAGTATCTAACATAGAGAAACTTCTAGAACACAATGAACTACTTTCTTCTCAGGAGCAATTTGTTTCTTAGAAAATCAGTAAGTTTGAGCCATTTTGAAATCAATCTTGATTCTTTTAAGATACTGCTAAATCAAATGCATTTTAATTTCCCGAAAATTTTTCTTTAAAAGTTCCAGGATTGAGTAACTTACACAGGAGACATAAGGGAACCTGATGTGGAAATGAGTTTTTAAAGGCTGCAGAAGAGAGAGTCACAGTGTCTATTCAGAGCATTCCTAGGTGACAACATGAAGTGGTAGGATGGGACTTCCTCGTCACTAGTTCTCCACCAATGTTTGTATATCTGTAAGAGTACTTGAATGTTTGACCTTGAATGACAGTTATTTGTGTGCATATTTTATCCCTTCTACAGAATGGCAAGCTCCTTGCAAGAATGAGCCACATCTTAGTCATCTTTATAATTGCTGGAACTGCCTAGAGGGTTTAACAGTAATTTCCAGGAAATACATTTCCAATAAATGCACTCAATCAACATTTATTAGGCATTGTGCGCTCTATAAAGACTGACAAATAAGACAGAGAAGACCCCAGCCCCAAGGAGATAACTTTGTACTGATGCAGTAGAGAGAAGTAGACCGTGCATCATAACAACATGGAAATAATGAGTACATCAAAGAAAGCAGAGGATTAGGATGTTGGGAGTGTTAAGAGGGAAGTAGACACAGGCAGAGGGGAACTTTGGTAGAGAGGAACTAGGCTGGGATCACTGTGTAGGGTTAGGGGTTAGGGTTAGAGTTAGGGAAGGGAAGTCAAATAAGACCTCCCTGACAAGGGCGCACTCACACATATTAACGAACTGTGAAAGTCAAATGCAACATATCACAGTGTCATGAGCAAAAGTATTCCAGGCAGAGGGAATGGAAGGGCAAAAGGCCAGAGGTACAAAAGAACCTGAAACATTCCAGGGAGAGAAATGAGTCTGATGTGGATAGAGGAAATGGTGCCAAGGTGGTCAGAGCCAGAAAATGTAGGGCCACACAGGTTATCATAAGGAGTTGTAATTATATAAATAATTTTAAAAGATTGTGTATTTTATAAAGATATCACTGGCGTGCATATGTATGTGTGTGCAACCTTCTATAAAGATTGCCATGAAATAGAGAAGGACAAGATTTAAAACATGGAGACCCGTTTAGAGGCTATGGCGGGAGTCCATGAGAGAGGAAAGTGACTTGGATCAGGAGAGGAGGCAGCAAAGATACAGAAAACGATGTCCATTCACAGTAGAATCTACAGGACTTGACGAAAGATTGCATTTGGGGGTGAGAGAAGTGAAAGCCTCAAGAATAATTTCTTTTTGCCCAATAAAATGGACAGACAGACATGAGGGGCAATGAACAGGTTGTAGACAGGGAAACCAAGAGGTCAGTCTTGGAGGTTTTAAGTTTTCTATATATAATTAGTCATCCAAATAGAGGTGTCCAGTAGACAGTTAGATTCATGAGTCTGAAGTTCAAGAGAAAGTTTTAGTCTGGTGATTGGCGTTTGGGAATGTTCAGCATAGAGATGATACTGAAAACTAAGACTAGTTGGAAATCACCTAGGAAGTGAGTTTTGGAGGAGAGGAGAGGAAAGCAGAAGGGAGGGAAGAGAGGAGACAGCCCTGTCCCTGAGGATGACACCCCGTTGAGGTCCAGGAGGGGAAGTGGAGCCATAGGGGCAGGAAGGAAGGGCCTAGAAAGGAGGAAAAGAAACAGCCCTTGGGGTCAGAGAGGCAAAGAGAAAGTCTGTTGTTTTTTTGATGAATTGGAGAATTCAGGCAAACACTAGGTTACATTACTTTCATGTATTCCACCAGGTCTTGATTACATTCAGAGTAACAGCCAAATGAAGAGAAATTTCCCATCCCTTCCAGTATGGCATTCACTCCTTAAAGACAATTCAAAAATAAAATAATTAAAGCAATAAAAACAGTTACATGCACCCACTTATACACTTCATCCCCAAAATAAGTAGAATGTCTTTTGGTCATGTGCCGTGAGATTTTTTTGATCAACAGATAAAAGTATCATAGTACGCAAGGTGATGCAGTGAATTTGATAAGGTGTTTATTTCACCCTGACACTGAAGCCTCACTGTGTTATTTCTGCCAGGAGTGTGGGCAACACCGAGGCACATCATCATCAATTCCACAACCGTGGAATTATACTGGAGTCCGCCGGAAAAGCCCAACGGCCTTGTTTCTCAGTATCTGTTGAGTCGCAATGGAACCTCGGTTTTCCTGGGTGGCAGTGAGGAGCAGCGTTTCGCTGACAAAAACCTGGAGCCCAACAGCAGGTAAACTAAAAGCAAGCTTTGCCAATCAGACAGTTGGATTTTTAGATGTTTCAGGTGTATCTCCCACTGAAATGATATTAAGTGAATTAGCTAATCTCCCCCTTCCTTAGCCTTGAACAGCTGAGGAGGTCACGGTGCGGTCATCTGAAACCCATTTCAGATGACCATGACCCACATGCTGACTCGTTACTTTAGTCCTCAAACTACACGAAATTCCTTAAAAACGGAAACAAATGGTCTAGATCAGGGGTGGCAAACTCATTGTCACCAGGGGCCACGTCAGCCTCCCAGTTGCCTTCAAAGGGCCGAATGTCATTTCAGGACTGTAGAAATGTAACTGCTCCTGAACTAGGGGCAAGGAGCTTGGTGCCACCGCTGGGTAGAAACAAGGTGCTGGGCCGGATTCGGCCCGCGGGCCTTGTGGTTGCCACCTGTGATCTAGACAACATGAAAGTGTGAGAATTTTTAAGTATATAAAAAACACAAAGCATTAAACTTTAAAAAAATGATCATATCTTCAAAAACATGCATTCCTACATGAGCATTAAAAGAAACGTAAAGAGGTTTTCTTACCTCAGCTACCTTTCTTTTCTGCTCTAATGTTTTCTCTGCTTGCTGCACTATGCATAGACACAGGTCGTTTTAGGGAAAAAAAAAGTCCTGCCTATTTGCAATTCATTCCCATTCACTTCTCAGCAGAGACAAAGTGTATTTTAGATCAACAGATGTTTTACGGCAGAGAATGAAGATCAATTTAGTTTTATTGTAGAGAATAGCAGATCAATTGAAGAACATCTTCCTCTAAACATATTTCCCTGAACTCTGACCCATTTAAAAATGGGAAGATTAATCTGAAGCCTCCACAATGTACCAGCGCACTCCAGGACTTCCCTGAAATCTCCAAGAAAAGCAGTGGATTGCTAGTGGGGAGGGACAGAAATAGTGATGGCCTGGGGACAGTGCTGCCCCTTGCTGGACACACTACCAAGTCTGTGCTGCAGTTTCCGAACAGAGAGCAAAGGCTTTGCAATTTGTCACAAATTTAGTACAAAACAATGGGTAGAAAAACTGGTCATCGTTGTTCAGTGTTCCTGCGTATTACCTTAGAACAATTCTTTTTTTTCTAATATAGGTACATTTACAAGTTGAAAGCCACAACTGGAGGTGGCAGTAGCTTTAGTGACGAGTACCTTGTACAGACACCTCTGTTGACACCAGAAGAAATCCAGCCTCCGTATAACATCACAGCAGTGGGACCTGACTCCATATTCATAGCTTGGATTCCACCAGGTAAAGAAAGAAAGTGTGTGAGTTTGTGTGTGGAAAACATTTTAGAGGAAATTAATTGGAAATAAGATTGGATCATTTAGTAAATCTGAAGGAAATAGTCTGTTTCTTGGAAAATATAAACAAAATAATGCAAACCACAGTTTTGCAGTATGCCTGCATAAGTTTATACACACACACACACACACATACGTATACATATAGGTAGATATAGTGTAGATCTGTAGATGAAGATAGATAGATACACAGGTATATGTTATTCTGTCAAAGAAATACTTTCAAGCACCAAAGCCTAAAATGTCTTCTTATTCATATCTGTCCAAGGAAAGTCCTACAGATCTGAATTACCTCGAACATTCATTTCTACAGGACTCCCTAGGTTGGACCATTTATAATTCCTTCTGTATTATCGCAGTGATGGAGGAATTCAGAAAGACAGTAACCCAGTTCATCCATACACCCTGGGTTGTGATCAGATATGGTGGCTGAATTTTGTCTCTCTAAGCTGCATAGCCTCCATTCAGCCATTTAGTCACTAGTGGGATGTTTTGTGTATTATTGTATTTTGATGAAAGCGTCATCCTCAGGTAATAATGCAATCTAATTGCATTAACACTGGAGTAAGGATTGGAGTGAAATCTGCTTGCTGTGCCCTTTAATGTAAGGGGCGCGTGAAGGTTTGTTCCACTGAAATTTACAATTGATTAAGGTGTCAAATACACTTAAAAGATAATGTGGTTTTATTTTTAATATCTAGCCTGAAGATGAAATTGAAACATAAAATTAAAACAAACATCTCTCGTCCCCATGAGAATAAGTTCAGCTGCAGTTCAACACGGAACTGAAGAAAATTGGTTAACAGCATTTTGGCCATTATTGGATCCATTCCATAAAATAATTAACAAAGATATATTTTTCATTGAATTGAACAGTTATCTCCATCAACACAGGTAATATAGTCATAAAGATAACATAAAGGCTTAATTAAAAATAAAACTTCAATTCTCATGAACCAACATCCTTCTGATGTCATAATCTAAGATCAAAGACCAAAGGGTCTGGTTTTTTTTTGCTCAGATTCACAGGAGAAAAATCTTAGAGCTTTATAAGCAGAGAAAATTTTAAGTTGTGCTAAGCTATTAAATATAAATGATTTCATTCACCTTTGTTTTAAAATAAATATACAACATATTAAAATTCAACAAAACCTAAAGGAATAATCAAAAGTCAGCATTTGTCCTAAAGGGCTGTCATCCTTCTCTAAGGAGTGGAGGTATTCTTGAATTCTGTTATTAATTTCAGGAAGGGGAATGCAAATCTACCGCCATGGGAAATGTATACATATGCCTCTATGGAGCTGACTTCTCCTTCCATGCAGTAGCGCTGCTGTCTTGCGACCCTTCTGCACATTCCTCCTTGGCTCTTAATTGTGCTGTGGTGTTTTTGTGCCACCATGTGAAATGAGGCAGAATAGAACCAGTCTGACACCAGATTCACCCCATTGACTTGAGGTTTGTCAGACTAAAACCAGAATCTTCTACCAACCAAACCCTGAAAGGATGATGTGACCAGGAAGTGCCATGGCTCACCAAATTACCTGTCCTTTTAACATTGTCACACCCATAAATGACCATTGCTAATCTGAGGACTTCACACTTAGTAAGGGTCAGAACACCTCTTTCTTTTAGGACAACCCACATTGATGAATGTGGAAGCAAGGATTTACATTCCAGTAACACCACCTTTGAGCTGACTTTGAACAAGCCATTCTTTTCCCCCTCAGTCTGTGATCTCTCTCTGTAAATCGGAGAAGATGATAGTACCTGCATGCAGGGTTGTTATAAAGATTTAATGAGGTAATTTTTATAATTGATATTATCTGATTGATGATATCTATAGACAGCGGTGGCTATTTTCAGATAATTATTTTTGCCTTTAATTACTTTTTAAAATGTATTTGCTGTGTCTCAAGGCCCCAGTTTCCTAATGATAAAACTGCCCACCACAGGGTCGGGCTAGTCAAGACTTCTTTCAGATTTCCTAGCATTTTGTCATGGTTCTGTTTGAGTTCCACATGTATATTTGTGTTCAGTGAAAAACACTTCCATTTAGAAAAGGATCATTGTGACATGGAACACAACTTTTGCTTCTTTAATGGCAACTTAACCCTTGTGTACCTCAAGTGCTTGTAGAAATTGCTCATTCCAATGCAGCCTAGGGGATGCTGTAGAAGTGCCGTACGCAATAACCCCGACCACATAACCGCTGGTTAATAAACCTATACTATCCAGGCCTGTCAATCTCTCAGTTTCAGATGCACAAAATCCATTACAGAAACCCTGTAATATATGGAAAGATTAAAATCTTAAATTACCCTTTTTTTTTCCTGGTGTCTACAAGGATTTTGGACTCAGTAAACAGGCAGATGATGTTGACTCGGGTATAATCTGCGGTTGATTTTATTGGAAAGCACCCTCATGCTGTGTTGTGATTCAGATAAAAAAACTATTGTTCTGCCCCTGAATTGTCACAAATATATATTTTAAATGGTAAGCAAACCAACTTTTCATACCTGGAGGTTGTTTACTTGCTCGCAGCCGAGAGCTTTCTAGGTATGCATGACTGTCCCCTGCCTTCACGAAATGGTGACATCACAGGCAGAGATGAGACATGGGCCAAGCAGCCCATAGCTGTGGTTTCAAAACCTGCATGAACCTAAGAATCCCCTGGGAAGCTTGTGAAAAAATAAGTATCAACCCCGAATTTGCTGCCTGAGAATCTCCTGGGATGGAATCAAGGAATCTGGCCCTTGTCAAAGGTCCCCCAAGTTTAGGAACTATGATGCACACCAAGCAGGAGGGGTCAATTAATTCTCTAAAAACATAAACCAGTTTCCCTTGAATGTCCAGAGCCAAGACAGTGGTGAAATTGACTTCTGTTCTCACACGAATTCTGTGGTCAGTATGGACGGAATGGCCTTACACAAGTAAGTGGCTCAGGGAGCAAAGTCTATATGGTTGCTTAGCTACAGAAAAATACCTGGGCAAGGAAGTGGGCATTTAGTTTACAAATTATTATTTCAGTGCTATCTGTGAACTAAGCCTTCCTGCATGTTTATGAACATTACTAGTGAAGGGGGTAAGGGCCAGGGAATATGTGAGAATTTTCAGGGGGAGGGTATTTGTGATGCTGACGGCAAACTTCGCATGTATGGATTGACATCACTTGCTCACATGTGCCATCCCTGAAACTCCTGCTATGGGCCAAACACTGGGATAAATGCTTTTCCTGCCTCTTCGCAGTTCGTTCTTACGTAAACCCTGGGAGACAAATAATATCACTGTCACCACATTAAGGTAAGGAACTTGAAACTCAAAGAAGTGATTTATTGTCCTCAAGGTCACATAGGCGAGCCAGGATTGAGATTCAGGTCTTCTCTCCTTCCTGACTTCGGCTTAATTCCTAAATCCAAACTAAACTATTTATCTATTGCCTAAAGTCTTCCAGATTTATGATGAAGCAACTATGCTTTTTGAATTAGTAGCCCAGAGGGCCCAGCAACAAAACTAGGTGCTGGTGAAAACCAAAACATTGTAGAAGAAATTTTTTTTATTTTTATTTTTGCTGGGCATGTATGAGCACAAGAACTGTGAATTCTAAAGGGGAACTAGCCACCTGGCATCAGGTCTGCCCTGGGGTATGAAGTCTTCACCTGCCCCTCCAACAGCCCAGAACAAATAGACATGACTCAGCCAAACTAGATTCCCGTGCAGGAAGATTTCAGTGAGGTGGGAGAGGGGAAGAGTCATTTCTCAAATATCTCCCCCGCTCCCCGCAAAAAAAAAAAACCCAAAGAGGTTATTCCAACTATTTTAAAGCATGTTAGACATTCTCTGACCTGCAAGGTGAATCCTGGTTCGTGTTGCCTCATTATTACTTGATAACTATCAGTAGTAACGTTAACGAAACTCTAGAAAATCGAGATTTCAACTCATGTGTATATAGTTGTACTTCCAAATCAAATGGTAGGCAAACACCATATCCTTATAAAATGTTGACTTAATTGACATAAAAAACAAAGTGCTATGCTTCTATATTATATTGTTCAGGCAAATGTAAATAAACTTTGAGTTTTCTGCTGTTTAGAATCATTCAAACACTTGACTTTCTATAGAAGCTCACCCCTCCCTCTGCACTAAGCCAGTGCTACACACACACACACACACACACACATTCTGTCCTTAAAGGCAAACAGAACACACACACACAGTTTCCCAAAGACTATGTATCGTCTTATGAATGCAGTTTTTTTTCACCTATTTCAAAAAAGGTACTATCAGTTTCTATCTGGAATCCCCCCCCCGTTTCTCTGTGGCCTTGGACAAGTTGCACAAGGGTTCTGACCTCTCAGTTTTTCATCTGGGAACGGGGTATTGAACGCCTCCTTTGCACTGCTGTTATGTGAAGTCAGAGAGGTAGCATGGTGAAACATTCAGTGGGCACTGGGTATGTGGGGAGGACATAACGATTCAAATCTATCAACAATGTAGGCCAAGTTAGTTTATTCCCAAACATGTTTACACACTTTTACCAGCTCTGAACCTTGGGTCAGGGCTTACACATTGATGTGGAAGAGACCAAAGAAGACATGTTACCCTAGTGGGTGAAACATGATAGCAAATGCAGAAGCGAACACTTCATGGAACATAAATGGTTTCCTCAGAATAATGCAGATGGATCTTCCTGCTGTTTGTGAACCGAAACATTCAACATTATTTAAGCTCTGAATGTAATAATGAGCCTTTCTAATTTATCAAGGCGATGCCCATATTTTGAACTATCCTAGCCCTTAATCATGTTCTAATGAACAGTGTCACTGCCTCCAACACACGCTCTTTCTCACTAAAGATGCTGAGTTATTTAGGCTTAACGCATAATATCGAAACGCCGGTGCCTTTCCTTCCACCTTTACCTCTGAGTCCGTTAAAGAAAAGAATTGGCAACAATTCTTCCGCTGGGAAAATTTCTATTAATGTTGCTTAGGTATATAAATGTTTTTTGTTAATCAACTTTCGATTAAAAGGTAGCTAGCCACAGTAGAGTCTTGTCTATAGATATTAGGCAACTTGGGGATCAGTGAGCTCATCCTGTTCAGAGTCTTAGATCAGACGCTACCCACTTAAAGTTGAAATGGGCTTTAAGATTTCTAAGAATTCATGTTGCATTAATTGGGATGATTCAACACCAGCAATTGTTTCACTTTCTTATGCATGCCACAGCCAAGTGACATGCAGTGGTGAGTTTCGGCAGAAATGGAAAGCTCATATCACCGACTTTTGGTTTATTTGCATTTTTTATTGCAACATTTACGTTCCACTCTCTTTAGCAAATTCCAATTATAGAATAAAATGTTATCAATTATATTACCATGTTATACATTAGAGCCTCAGAACTTATAGCTGAAAGATAGCACCCTGTGTTTATACGTCTTTTATGGAAAAATAATGTCTGTTCAGGGGCTTTGTCCATTTTTTAAACTGGATTATTTGGGGTTTTTTGCTATTGCGTGATATGAGTTTCTTATATATTTTAATATTTAACTCCATGTGGTTTGCATGCATTTTCTCCCATTTTGCAGTCTGCTTTTCTATTTTGCTGGTGGTTTCCTTTGCCTTGCAGAGGCTCTGTAGTTTGATGTAGTCCTACTTGTTGACTTTTGCTTTTGTTGCCGTTGCTTTCAGTGTTTAGTAAGTTTATATCTTACTTTACTGAGTTCTAATACATCCTGGGCATTTTTCTGAGAGAGTAACACATGTCTCAGTTAGTGCTCAATGTAGCTCATAGTATGGCGTATGGTTTTCCCCGTGTTACTAACGAGAAAACTCAAGGTCGGTGTTCGCAGTTACTTTCTCCAGGTTAGTCATCACCAAGGTGTCGGAGCCAAATCACAATGAGTCTGACTCCAAACTCCAAGGTCAGAACCACTGGGCTGTATTTTCTCCCTGTTCTCCATGTAAACAGTGCTTTTCTGCATTCTACTGGGATACAGATCAAAAGCTTAAGAAATTTGCTATAGACAACAGCAAATATGAACGAGGGCAGAGTAATTCGAGGGTAGTCCATTGAGTAACCCAGCAGGGTCACTGTATTTGTACCTTAAACTCTGTGGGGTGCAGTTCATGTGCCTTTGGCCAGATTTCATCACACATTCATTTTCACTAACGTGGAAATGTTTGCCGAGCCCTGGCAGGGGCAAAGCATGATGCTGGGCACCGTGGGAGCTATTAAAAAGGAAACGGCGTCCCTCACTCAAGAGCCCTGCTATCTAATAGGGTCGAGACCATCAGATGATAACTATCGTACAAACTATGTATGGATGTGTGTTCTAGAAGGTTCTGTTTCACTGCCACACCCCCGAAAGGACATAACCAAGATATCCCGACCTATACACAGGAGAATTTAGGTTGGTTTGTTAAAAGTGTTACTTTAAGTGCAACCAATGTTTTGAAGTGAATGAGGCCATCACACCGAATTAATAGTTTTCCTCTTAGAATTGTTCCTGCTCCAGCTCCTAAAAAAAGATTTTAAAAAAGGGTTGATTGACTGCCCCATCGTAAAGTATGCACCTGCTGTGAAATGAAACCACAGAGGGGAAAAAAAGTTGAATAATTTAACTTTTTTATTTGTAAAGATAATCAGGGTTTTTCTGATTACATCTTAACTTCATAAATGTTAAATAACCTATCAGCATCTAGTTGTTGTAAATTATGAAAAGGAGCGTTGCAAGGAATATTAACCAACGAAGCCCTTGTTCTTTAGTGAACAAGAAAATGTGTTACGGCAGCTTGTCATTGTGCGCCTGGTAAGTCTGACACCGAATAACAAAGCTGCCATTTGCACTTAGGGCAGATTGGTTCACTTGAGCTTACACGGCTGCTCTTGGTCTGACATAAATTTGTGAACTCGAGAACTAACCAAGTCACGGGGCTCCCCAGCTGGCTTTAGCAAATATGCCTATTTCATTTCATGTCGTTGTCAGAATACCAGGGGGCTAGGGGGGTTCAGACTCACTGCAGATGGTGCAGGGTCGGCAGGGACACGGGAGCTTTCATGTCACGGTCCTGCAAATTATGACAGGGGAGGGGGCCCTCTTTCCTAAACGCGTGTCAGCGTTCGACATGTTCACAGCTTCAAGGAGCAATTTCTGTTTCAACACCTCGTAGGCGTAGGTAAAGGACATTTATTTCCGGTTAACCAAGATGTGAACAATGTATTTTCCAGGTTCATGCTCTGGCTAGGCAAGTCTAAACCCAGCTCAAGATTATGTCTGTATTTGAAAAGGGGTGGAGTGCCCTTTTGTTCCCTGATCCCCCTAGGAGTCTTGTCTTTTTAAGCAGAGAACTTTCTGGAAGCAGACAAGTAGGTGTAGGATGAAGACATTCAGTAAAGGCAACCTCAGACAAAGTGAAGGGAGGACCACTCTAGATGGCTGCTGAGAATGAAAAGTAGAGCATCTTCCTGGGAGTGCGACTTGATCGTGCCCACGCGTACACAGAAATAAAACTGGATAACAAAATACTGTTACAGGGACGTTGACCTGCATGGATGTAACATTTGTTTGGAATTGGAATAGCAGCTTTTACAGAAGAGCTGGGTTCATCAGTGTTTGGCGCATGAAAACATGGTCATACTTGTGGGTTTGATTTCATTTTGTTCCATTTAATCTGGTTTTGTAGAGATGGCTCTCATTTATTAAGCGCTTTCTATGTGGCAGGAATATAGTAAAATGCTCTGTATGTGTCTTCTTATTTAAGCATCACGACCCTTTATGGGATGGCTGTTGGGACCATCACCATACACATGAACAGAGTGGCGTCCACGGAGGTGAGGTCATTGACCAGGGACAGATAAGCTCCGAGGAGGGATACGATCTGTCTGGTTCCATTCGGTGGCTTGTCTTGTTGGCATAGTTTTAAAGGGTGTGTTTGTCAAACTTTTCTACAAGATCCACCCTAGGAACAGAGGAGACGGAAGGAACATTTATTCAATCATCCAACATTTATTGAGCTGCAACTTGGTGCTAAAATCCAGGTATGAAAACTAAATCAGGCAGGAAGTTTGAAAAGTCCCTGACGTGGTGAAGCCGGCATTCTCGTGGTTTTAGATGAGGTCATGTACACTGCCTTGCAGAAAACAGGAATGCAATGAAATATCTCGTTTCTCTTGTGTTATCGCTGAAACCACACAGAGACTTTCAAACTGGTTTCCTTACCTCTGGCCGCATGTTTTCAATCCAATGTTTGCCCGCCAGCAGGATTATCTTCCTAAAGAAATAGGTTATACCACGTTAGCGCCTTCAAAGTCTCCTTATTCCTGATGGTGTATGAGGCCCACGTTTCTTGAAGAAATAATTAGTCAAGTTTAGATGTCACTTGAGTTTGAGAGAGAAGAAAGCAGGGTGTACTTGAAGAGTGTTACTCTAAGGGTCTTACTCTGTGGCCAGTGGTGTAGGGAGGAAAGTTTAGAAGAACAGTTTTGGGAGTAGAAAACAGAGTAATTGCATTTTGAGCCTGTTGAGATCTCTGTGAAGTAGGCTATTTAAAATACAAATTGGAAATACAGGAGAAATATAAAGCTGGAAATAAGAATTTAGGGATCAATGATAGAATAACAGTAATTCAAGTTATCAGGACAAATGCAACAGACAGTTTACCTAGGAGGCTCTACCTTTAAAATAAAAACTCTCCATCTAGGGTCAGCACAATCTAGCACTTTTCCAAAGGAAACATGTGATCAATCTTTCTGCTTATGATCAGCATTTCCTTCAGAGACTCCTTATTTTCTGCTGTCTCACCCAGAGTCATGAGCATCTCTGGTTTGTATCAATCTTTTGCCCTTTATATGCTAGGGCTGCATCTCCAAAAGTAAAACCACATTGCATTCCTCCGCCCTGGTCTCTCATGGGGTGAGTACTGTGCTGTAGATGTCATCACTTCTATAGCAAAGTTAAACTGAAGTGCTACAAAGGTAGAAAATCAAACCCACAAATGTTAGAAGCCTCAGATCAATGAGAGAATTTAGTGGGAGACTTTATTACATTCTTCACTGAAGGCCCGTTCCTCTCCTTGAACCAGCGTGTATGTTCTTCATGACCAAATAAAATGTACAGGCATTTCATTAAATGAATAGATTATGAAGAGGCTCAAATGACAAGACTTTCATTCTTTAGGAAGCATTGTGGAAAATGACAGTTTCTGAGCCCAAATCTCCTATGTATTTAGATCCATGAGTCTCAGTGACAGAGTGGACTGTCCTGATTCAGTAATTAATGTTCTGGGAACCCACTAGGTAGACTAGGATTTGCAGACTTTATGGGCTATTATGTCAAGAATCCATGTCAGACTGGATGCGTACACATTGCCGACAGAAAAATTACTGTCACAAGCAAACCTGGTGGAGTTTTTTATGTAGTTTAAGAGTAAGTAAGCCTAGGAAAAATATATGATACCATTTCTAATTGCCTTGTATGTTTTAAGAGGTGAAACATGCCTTCGGTTTTATTTGCCTGCAGAGTATATCTTGGAAAAGAATGATCATACTTCATTTTTTAAATGGGCAATGCCCATTTCTCACTTTTGGAATATGCATTTTAATTTTCTTTTAGTTTCAGTTTCATGCTGTGAGTAATTGCTATATGCAGCAATACTACACCTTTATGTTGTAAAAGTTCACATATATGTTCTTATAAGACAAACATTTGTTGACCGTTCTGTACGGCATACACGTATGTTTTCTCTCTCTCTCTCTCTCTTTAAAGGGATCCTGATCCCCCAAATGCCTATGGAGTTCAATGTCTTACTGAATGCTGGAAGCGAGGCACCTCTCTTTTTCCCTGCGGGTCACCGTCAGTCTGTCCTGCTGGAAAACTTGATTCCATTCACACAGTACGAGATCCGGATACAAGCATGTCAAAATGGTGAAAGTCTTTCAGACACTTGTTCTGGCCTTTTTTTGTTTTAAAGTATTTTATAAAAAAGAAGAAGAAGGAATAGATTCTCAATTAAAATACAAAGATGAACATTTCATTTCTTATTTGTACTGAACTATTTACCCAGAAAAATCGGAGCCTGGTGTCGACTGCGGCATTATGCATTTCTGCACATTAAGTCATGAATATTTAAATATATTAAAATAGTGGTTTTGCAAAGGCTTGTTTTATAAGGCCCTTTAAAAGAAAAACACCTAGATCACAAAGGCATTATTGGTGATGTGAAACAGATTGGGTATAACAAAAATTTCATAGAAATGTAGTCACCTTGGTTCTTTTTAAATTTCATTCAAGAGGGGTTAGTGGGAAAGAGGGTGTTATTTAGAAGCTGGGTTACACTCAAATGAATCGAAGGTACTTTAAATTACTTCCCTGACTCCTATCTCATATACATGAACTGTCACCTTCAACCCTGTGGCTTAGACCAGTGGTCAATGAAATCATTGTCCATCAGGGTGGCCTTCAGGGGGAGCCTCTCTTAGCCCCTTCATTCTTTCAAATGTTATAAAACACCCCCTTTGCTAAGAGAAGAAAATATGTGACTGTTGTTAGTGTGCAGTATTACTTCCTCTTAGGTCAGAGAAATGTACCAGTCTTACATTCAACGTGCAGTTGGAACTCCTGTGTTGCACCTGAGGGACATCTGTAGGTACATGAGTACTAGTTCCCGCAGAGTTGGTTAGGACTACGGGTCAGTGTTACGTCCACTTCATTCCGAAGTTCTGACTTGTTTGCCCACTTCTCTCTACAAATGAGACCAAGGCATTTTGACCTGAAGGGTACTGGGGTCCCTGATCAAGTCTTCAGCGAATAAGCGTGGAAATGGCTTTAGATGAATGTTCTCTTGATTCCCATGTAAAATCAACTCCTGCCTTGCTAGGTCCCTGAAACTATGCTCCGAGGACCCAATGTCCGAGATAATTGTTTGCTTTCTGTGTCCTGAGAGACAATCATTATTTTTAAATATTGGCTGAAAAAAAAAGATGAACAGCATTTAAGCTGTGTAGGTCACACACATAAGAAATTGAAGCACATTATCACATTGTTGCTAGAATGACTACAATAATCTAGAGAAACCTCAGTTCAGACAAGCATATGCTTTATTGTCTATGCCTGTAGGAAGATGTGGTTAATTAATAGATTTTCCAAAAGTGATTCTCTATTTAACTTTTCAAATTCCGTAAAGATTTACAGTACCAATCTAAAAGAGGTGTAGAAATGTATATACGAAAGTTCAGTTAAAATGATTTTCATGATATCCTTACCATTCTATGTGCATATGTCAGTCTCTTTCCTGCTTAACAAATTGCTAAAGGTCTTGGTTTTTTTTAAAGGAAGCTGTGGAGTTAGCAGTGGGATGTTTATCAGGACACCGGAAGCAGCCCCAACGGGCCTAAGTCCCCCTGTTCTTAAGGCCCTGGGATCAGCCTGCATAGAGATAACGTGGAAGCCACCCAAACAACCCAATGGCGTCATCATCCACTACTTCATTCACAGGTAACCTTGACTGTTACTGTGGTTTTTACCTGTTGAAGAATCTGGACTATTCCAAGGCTGTAGAATCAAATCCATTTTCTGTTTCCGTAAGGGAATAATGGGAAATTATGATTTCGGGATCACCTGCTAGGGACTAAAATTGGTACTGGAAACATGTACACGTTATCCAAGGGATAAAAGCCTTGACTACCATGTACTGTTTTTCCTTGAGTGCTGTTTGAAAGATGGGACCTCAGAGCCACCTGCGCCTTCCCTTTGGTGAGGTGGTAGCGCATCCTAGAGGCTCCTTGACCCGGAGAACATGGTCATTCCAGAGCAGGAGCCAAATCTGGGACCAGACATCACATATTTCCCATCACCGACCATGTGGATGTGGGAAAGGCTGTTTCTCATCCCTAAAAGCTAGGGCTGTTCAGTTGCAGAAAGTGTAGCTCTGCTCTGCAGTCCCCTCTGTTTTGATGAGTTTCTGCTGGGCTAACTGATGGTGTCCATGTGGCTTCTTCTCACTGTGTTGTGCAGAACTGACTCAGTGCATCCACTGAAAATAGAGCAGAGAGGGGAAGGGAAGGGAGAGAGCAAGGAGGGGAAGGATATGGAAGAGCCAGAGAAACCGAGGAAGCCAGAGACTAGAGGCATTTTGGGTTGAAGGGTTATTGTGCTCCTTGATCATGTCTTTACCTAGTCAATGTGGACATAGCTTTAAATTAATATTTTCTTTAAATAAAACATGAGGAGGAGAGGGAGGGAGACAGAGAGGGAAGAATTGAAGAGGAGAAAGAGAATGAGAGAGAGACAGACAGACTGGGAAGGGGCTGGGAAGAAAGTAAAACAGAAACAATCAAGGGGGCAAAGCACCTGTCAGCTGTGAGCATCCTCTCTCTCTCTCTCTCTCTCTCTCTCAGTTCAGGTGGCTACAACAAAAATGCCATAAACTGGGTGGCTTATAAACCACAGACATTTAAAATTTCTCCCATTCTATGGAATCCAGGTTCAAGGTGCTGGTCAACTCTCTCACAAGTGCCCACTTCTGGTTCATGGAGGGTAGTCATTTCACCATGTGCTTCCCTGGTGGAAGCAGCTAGGGGCCTCTGCAGGGTCCTTTTTATTTTTTTTTAAAAAAGGCCCCACTCACGAGGGCTCTGCTCTCAGGACCTAGTTACCTCCCAAAGGCTCCAGCTCCTGACACCATCACATCAGTGGTTAGGATTGAACACGTGAATTGGGGGGTGGGGGAAGGGCAGCTAATTCCCACCATAGCGCTAAGACAGAGAAGACCATGCAACACAGATAGGGCAGGCTTAAACCGTTTGCATATGGAAAGCCCCTGTTCCTAAAGCAGTGCATTTGCATTAGGCATCAGAGGACAATACAGGTTTTCTCCTTGCTCATTCCCACTTCGGCATCCTTTGTTAGCCTCTCCAGCACCTTTGCACCTTTCCTCCTGTGGTCCAACATCCTGAGCACATCATCAAACGGGGTTAGGTTCCTCCGCAGCTTCAGAGTGCAATGTCTCAGTTCAGAGCAGTGTTCAGTGACGAGCCAAGGGCTTGTTGGAAAATTATGAGAGGAAAAGCACCGTGGCATTTTTGGTTACACAGGTGGCAATGCCGAACGTGAGCGAGCCAAATTTCTTCCCAGCTAACCTTAAATCGAAGAATAATATTTCTGATTCAGGTACACATGAACATGTGAAAATGGCTCATGTGGATTTACATTTGACGCTAAGCACATTCGTGCGGGCTCTCAAGTGCCCATCCTCTTGGAATAGTTTTATTTCACCTACTTAATGCTAATTACATGAGAAAACCACATCCAATTCCTATTCTGAATCGGGGGAAATAAAGTATCTGTTATAAACCAGGATGTGGCTTCACTCTGTTGGTTTTGTAAATAAAGCTCATGATTACGGTGGCCATTCCACAGCAGCTATATAGAGAGGGAAAACAGGAAGTATAATGCAGAAAGCCCGCTTCCATGAAAAATACTGTAAATTGAATTTGACAGCATTTGATGGCATTTGATTATTCCAGTCACAGCCAAACAATGATATAAAGAGTAATATGAAACAGAATGTGTTACTGCCTAGCGGACTCAAAAGCAATAAACCTTCCCCCAATGTGACACAATCACTTCACAATCATAATTGTAGCCTGTTTGATACCTCCGAGTACAGGAGAAGGGCACTGACTGACATAGATACATTTTGTTTTTTATTTAAAGTGAAATGAAAATGGCACACTGGGGCTCCAGATACAATCATTATATTCACCTACATAGGCATGAATCACTTGGCGGTTATTTCGGCTGAAGTTTAAATGGGCTCAGACAACAACAATATCAAATTTTTCTTAGATAGGTGCAAAAAAAAAATCAGAAATTTGTAAGGACAGAAATGGAATGTAGACAGAGAGTTCTTTTTCATTCTGGGACTACACAGAGCCCCTTCCGTAGTTATGGCCACAGCCCGCAGTATTTCTGGGGACGAGATGGCATGTAATTTCTGCTTCATCATTTGCCTTTTCTTTCTTCTGTCACCGCCAAAGGAAGCGCACTGAGCTCAAACCGAAGACGGGGTTTGACCGATGCAGATATTTTCATTAGCTTGCAGGAAGTCGGCTCGCTGATCCCCTTTTGAAAATGATTGTCACTCCGTTCTCTGTTGTCCCCGCCCCCAAATGATTTCTCCTCAGTAAATTCCTTTTGTTGTTAATGATGCCATCCTATTAAAAAGTATCTGTCTCAATAAAGAGATGGGGTATTTATGACTTAAAAACAAACCAATAACCTAGTATGAACAAGACTATTAACGTGATTGCTTCTGTTTAGTTTACCTGTTAATTGATACAGGTGTCCCTCCCTTACCCAACAGGAATGTTTCAAGCCCCCCAGCGGATTTCTAAAACCACAGATAGTCCCAAACCCTATAGTTAGTCATCTTTTTCCTGTACGTACATATCCATGATAAAGGTTAACTTATACATTGGGCACAGGAAGAGATTAGCAACAACAATAGTAAAATGGAACAATGATAACAATGTACTGTACTAACTTACACGAGTGTGGTCTCTCTTGATCTCCCTGTTGAAATATCTTACTGCACTCCACTCAGCTTTTCCCCTTAAGGGAAGCACGTGGTGGTTTCTCTTTGGCCGTGTGAGTTGCCAGCAACCCTGCTCTTGCACTTCGGGGCCGCTAGTAAGTAAAACAAGGGCGACCTGAACACACGCCCCATGGACCCCATGGCAATCTGGTAACCTAGAAGGGTCCTGAGTGAGTCAGGGGCTGGAGTGGATACTCTGGTCAAAGGGATGACCCACATCCAGGGCGGTTCAGTGCGAGACAGCCCAAGATTTCATCATGCTACTCAGAACAGCGTGCACTTTAAAACTCAGGGATTGTTGATTTCTGGAATTTTCCATTTAATATTTTTGGACGGCACTTGACCTCAGGTGCATTGGAAGCGAAGCCCCAGAGAACAGGGACTACCGTATTTTATTTGGGCGACTTTGTTGATCACGTGTGACTCACCAAAGAGTGTTCCTATAACTAGGACAACATTTATGTTGGTGTTTTGCAGACTTTTCACCAATTGGGTGCAGACAGGGCCATTTTGGGTGTTTGCTTTCTCTTTAGAGTATGATTTATATAATGAAGGCTCCTCAGTGGTCACCCCTTATCTTATATCTGTAGCCTTGTAAATGGAAAAAATCTATCTACGAAGCCCAATTTCCACCTAGAGTCGACCACACTGCTTAGGAGGCTCGTGTAGAAACCACTGCTGGCTGGACGCACAGGAGCATTCCCATGCACGTACGCGCTAGGAAGCCTAAACGTTCATGTGCTTTGCTTTACTGCGGCAGTTGCTTTATTTCCATGGTCTGGAACCAAACCCGCAACATCTCCGAGATATGCCTGTAAGTCACCACAGTTTAAACGAGATTAAGTCTTCAAATTTTGGGAAGATCTTTGAAGTTTCCTCCCCCAACCCCAGAACATCCACTCACTCCATGACGCTGCCTGATTCAGCCCTCATGAAGTATCATGTAAATCCCTGGCATTTCCCTTTCCTCTACCATCAACCTAGCTTGGGGTCTGCATTTGTTCCCATGTGGACCGCTGAGGTGACCTCCTGTGTGGCCACTGGCTGTCAAGGGCAGCCTTTGCCCGGCTGCTGAATTTGTCTTCCTGAGTACCACTTTGGAACTTGATCTCACTGATAACTCATTTGTATCATGCATTACAGGTACCTGGTGGTTTTCATGTGCATTATTTGATTTACTACTGGTAATTCTTACAGAAATTCTAAGAGAGTATACACTGCACATTTATCAAGTCCAGTTTACAAAGTGACATAGAAACTAGACAGCACAGGTGAATGGGCCCAAGGTCATTTAATTGACAGAGCTGGCGCCTACCACCTGTCTCCTCTGGCCACAGAGGTGGTGTTTCTGGCTATTTGTTCAAATTGGGAGTATTTTTAATATTCTTCTTGAGGTAACAGTGGCAGTTTCATAATCTTCATTTATTATGGGAATGCACTGAGTTATAGGATTTTATTTTAATTGCTTTTGAAGATGAGCACAGAGCATTGCAGGCAGGGAAGGGCAGAGAGCTCTTTAAAAGGTTCTGCACAGTAAGGCAAAATAAGTATGAGTAGCTTTTCAAATAAATGGTGCTTAGTTGTAATACTCACTTTTGTTTTCTTTTCAGTGTTGAGATTAAATTAACTCTAGTTGGGAAAGTGTATAATTGAAGTAAACTTAAGCATAGAACAACAATTGGCTATTCAGAGAGATTTTAAAATGTGATTTCCATCGACAGAGACTGTTCAAAAGGGAACACTTCCAGATGAATGGATAGTTAGCCTGCATCTTAAATAAATTAGGAATAATTGTGGTCTACTCAGCCTCTTCTGTTCAGAGTTTATTCTGACACAAAGATACTCTGTTTTTTAACCCTACAGATAAAATATTTACCTCACCATAACATTAATTTATTAAGTATTCAATAGTGATAGGAAATACTTAACCAGGCTGCATCCTTCCATTGTATCGGTGAACAAAAATTGTAGCCAACATAATGCCCAATCTCTTACATAATATTGGGTTTTGTTTTTTTTTTTGCTTTTTTTAATCCTCACCCAAAGGCATGCTCATTGATTTTATGGAGAGGGGAAAGGAGAGGGAGAGAGAGAAACTAAGTGAGAGGGTGAAACATCTATCAGTTGCCTCTCATCACGTTCCCTGACCAGGGACAGGACCTGCAGCCCAGGCGTGTGCCCTGAGCAGGAATCAAATCCATGACCTTTCAGTTTACAGGACAATGCTCCAACCAACCGAGCCACATCAGCCAGGACATAATTTTAAAAATTCACACTTTCAGGTAATTTTTTTAACAATGTCACTTTTATGGCAACCATGTACACCTCAATGTGGGAATGCATGAGAGTTTAACACAAAATTAACTGAATTGTCATGGGAAGGCTGAAGTCAGACAGTGGACAATGTTCTTTCCCCATAGAAGCCTGTATGTTAGTTTGCTGTATTGTGTTCCCAGCAAACACCTTTGAAAAAGCTCAATGAGAGGCAATGTTGGCTTTGAGCCTCGTGGTCTTCATTAGAATGGATCCCTCCCAATGACACACCTGGTACCCGGTATCTGCCGCAAGTACAAAGGCCAAACCCTGCGAACCTACACTGAGTGCAGAATCTGGCCCGGGCAGGGCAGCGAGGATAACGAGGTGGGTTGCTGAACGGTAATTGCAGGTCACTGAGAGGCATCTAGGAAACCTCCAGCAGGAAGCTTGTCATTGCCCATACTTAGGTCATAGTGATTTATCTACTTGAGGATCATCAAATTCCCAAAGCCAATGACTTTAAATAACCTTCCTTTTTGTGAAAGGTACTGCCATTGACTTTGTCTTAATCACTGTTTCTGTTTTGATGGTTAATCTGATATGGCAGTATGTGAACATGTCGGTATATGAAGGGTATGTTAATTAAAAGCTCCTAAGGTCCTAGAAATACTGATTTATTCATCACTCTCTTCTCCATGAGACAGCAAGCTAAAGAAGGGGAGGGTCATCTGTTGGGTGCATTCCTTCCCAACATAGATACTCCCTGCTAGGGAAAAAAGGGGCTGATAGAGACGAGGCAAACGTGCAGAAATGGTGTGAGACTATATGCCATTCATCTGAAAAAAATTGAACACTACCTGGGCTCAGAAGTGGGGAATACAGAAATAAACCAAATACCTGTCCTCAGAAACGCCCCCTTCTGGCCAGGTCTGCATTGCGATACTGCATCTCTGTGAGCAAAGAACTGTCACAAGTGTCCAACCCTCAGTGCCATCCCAACGCTTGACAGTTTCATTTCTCTTACTTGGATGTTTAACGCTCTCTGTGTTGGGCACCAAAACAGTGTGCATGGGCCCTGGTTTGGATATCCACAAATTGAAAAGTCGAACCAAACATTCCCCTTCTCAGGCAGTTGAAAGAAGTTTTTTGAGCCTACTCTGCATTTTATGAGGCTTTAGAGAGGACATCTAAAAGGAATTTGATGTTTGCCCTTTAAGGATCTCTAAAGCAAATTCTTATCACATGATTGATCATATTATTTCATTAATTTGCATTTTGCTCTATTTCTCTACTCACCATGAGCTATGTTGGATAAGGAATTCATCTTCATACGTCTCTGCTCTTGGGACAAGGCCCAGGGTAGAGTAAGTGTTCAATAATGATTCGTTGATGAGTATAAAAAAGTAATGGCCCTTACTTTGAAGGGTTATGGCTTAATTCAATAAGAGATAATTCATCTAAAGAGAAAGAAGTGACATGCAGGTAGTGAATTTAAAATGCCTTTAAGACAACCTAGAAACAAAAGTGAGCCAGCATTGTGGTGGGCAAAAGGGGGTAAGAACTGTGGACTTCTCTACAAGGTTCTTCCTGCTGGCCTGGGCTTTTTGACTGAAGATCGTGTGGTTCTCGGAAGAGCAGAGGGTCAGCCTACAGAGTGAGTACCTGCAAGTCTCTACCTTCATCATATCTGCGAATGCCCCACTGGCCATAGAGAGTCAGGATGAGTTTAGAAGCAGATTAGCCAAAGATGTGGACACAAGGGGACTTAAACAAATGGGGACCCTCACTGCACTCTGTCCACCATTGAAGGGAAAGGATTCCGCATAACATTGGCCTCTGCTAATTGTGTGCACTATGGTTCCAGCCGTGGAAAAAGGAAAACCCCAGAATAACTGCACGTGCACAGGTGCACACACTCACACATGCACATCGATGAAGACTGACAAATGACAACAAAGTGCTAATGGTACTTACATATGTGCTTCTGCAGTTTTTTATTTTTAATTTTAATTTTTAAATGGTACTTTTAATGTTTTATGTATTGCATGTGTAGTTTTTAAAGAAAAATGTCAAAGTTAATCATAAAAATGATTATGGGTGATGTTTCACTTTTTAAGATTAGCCAAATTGTTTCTTTATACACACACACACACACACACACACACACACACACACACACACACTACTCACACGTGGTACATTTTTATGATGGTATTTGATCAGGCCTCTGGTGTACTCTTCCATCTGGTCTCCCGAATGATAGCAGGAAGAGACTGTTGGTAAGTTGAGTTGGTAACAAAATCTTCTCAGAAGCCATTTCTTACTCTGTCTGCAAACCCAGTTTTGAGTGGGCAGCTGTCCCTGATCCCCTTCCTGGTTTCCTTCCAGACGTCCTGCTGGCATTGAAGAGGAGGCCCAGGTGTTTGTCTGGTCAGAAGGAGCCCTCGAATTTACCGATGCTGATGATACCCTGAGGCCTTTCACGCTCTACGAGTATCGGGTCAGAGCCCACAACTCCAGGAGCTCAGTGGAGAGTCTGTGGTCCTCGGCACGCACACTGGAGGCCCCACCCCAAGATCTGCCGGCGCCCTGGGCTCAAGCCACTGGTGCTCACTCGGTCCTGCTGAATTGGACAAAGCCAGGCTCTCCCAATGGCGTTATCTCCCAGTACCACGTGGTCTACCAAGAGAGACCAGATGACCCAACAGTGAACAGCTCTACCATGCGTGCTTTTACAATAATGGTGAGTACTGAGGACGAGGAACAGTTATGTAGATGATCTGGTCAACAGGTTGAAATTCATTGTTTATCCGACTTGTCATTTCTGACTCGGGTTAAATGTATGGAAATTGTTCACATGTGAAAAGAAGCAATGTGGCCATGCGAATAGGATGCTGAACTGAGTAGAGGGGGTACTGGAAACCAGTTTCCAGACCACCACCAATTTGTCTTACCTCAAGCAAATAAGTGAACCTCTCTTCACCTGATTTCTAAATCCATTAAATGGGAATCTTAAAGGTGTGTCTCTATACCTCATGGGGATGAGGCTCAGATAAAATTAGATAGAGATGTAATTTTCTTTTTTCTTAAACAGCCAATTATATCATGTATTTATATTTATATAAGTATATTGATATACATAGAAATAGGGATTACATGAATGAAAGTATCACTTAGGTACCGATAGATATAGAAATAGATATCTTTAGATATAGATGTGTACTATGATATTTGGTTCTTCAAGGAAGGAAATTAAATTTCTAGACATATCTATTCAGATGTGTAAACATAACATGTTTTGTCACTGTCCTTATGTTTAATTTCCCATGACTAAAAAATAAGCAACATGTGAATGGAGGCATAAGGTCTTTTAAAGCTTTATTTCAGAATCAGTACTTTCCTTTTTATTGGACATTTAATTATCTTTCTATATCAGGGGCTTTCATGTTACCTCTCCTAAATCCTTCATCATAAGCATCAGGAGCAGTGTTCCTCAGTATAGATATGTGATCCGTGAGCAAATGTAACTTCACACCACATCCTTGGAGTATGTGTTCTAAATTTCTACCCTGAGAGTAAAAGCTGAAATACAAAGTAAAAATACTTGACAAGGGCTTTCTGAGTGAGACAACGTAATTTAAATGCATTTTATCGAAGGCACCAATACTGCAATGATTAAACTTCTGATCTTGTAAAATATGTGTTTCAGGAGAATGAGCGTAAACACTAAATCTCCCTAAACAGTTCTGTCGGAATTCCCTCATGAAAGAGTCTCTAAGTCACCCCTTTTGAGCCAGTTCTATTTTACAGCACAGACTTAAAGAGCCTCATGGGCGCAGGAAGGCCTGCAGCCCCAAGCTGTAAGCTTCCCAGGGCCCTTTGTCCTTGGGCCCCAATACAGCTTCTATTCTGACAGCCCAGTCCATATTGTTAAATCTTTCTTCTAAAGATTAATCCTTGGCAATCCAAAGAGAAAAGCTAGGGTAATGAAGAACCAGTAATATTTCAGCATACTGTCTTTCAATGTAAAAGTGTGTGTGTGTGTGTGTGTGTGTGTGTGTGTGTGTGTGTGTTCGTTCAAAGTGGCCCCCAAATCCACATCTCTGGCCCTGAAAATCCCAAGAGAAGACTTCATAGGTTCATCAGGAAAAGTCCCAGTTGACCTAAATTTTTAAGCAGTCGAGGACATCTTCCACAGAACAATCCGGGCAGTGTCTTAGCATTCTGGCCACTAGGTCAGTCTCCATGAAGGCCAGGAGACCCTTTATGGACTGACATCCTTAAAGGAAGTGATCAGAAACATGACTGTCTTTGATTTTCACCTATTTATATTATACATTCCCAGGAGAATATATTCATAAAAAGGATTTAAAGAAGGAGGTTCTACCACTTAATTCCAGTCCCCACCCTTGGAGAAGGATGTCCCTTTTATCCTAGTCAGATCCCTTCCCCCAATTTAAGTCCATCTCTTCCTGTTCGTAACAGCAGGACTTTCTATACTCGTGCAGTGGATCTTCAGGGTCAAGAACAGGTTATTGACGATGCAATCCAATTTGGCAAATAGTCATTGAGTACTATACTCAATATGTCAATTCTCACTTCTACACTCAAGTATATTTTGAAGTCTCCCATGAGCCTGGGCCTTGGGGAGAGCAGAGGCTGGGGGCAAGGTGAGCCATCAAGACTGTAGTGCAGATTACTACCGCTGGGCATTTTGGGTTAAGTCTCTTCGCTTTAGAGTTCCCACGGAACATGTTTCTATGAATCTCTTTTAAATCTTTCTCTGGGTGCCTTCCTGGCTCTACTTACTTTCTCTCATTCCTGTACCAGCTAAATGTCTTCTCTGTCTCCTTCCATTTCTGTGCGTGCCCTGGAAAACCTTTCAAGTTTCCATTTCATAGATGGCTTTGGCTGAAATTCTCCAAAGCAAAGGAACTATATTTTCAATTCATGAGACACAGAACCCATGCTTATGACGGCCAGGATTACAGTTCAGTCTGCGGACTTGCAAGAGTTATCTCTGATTCCCCTCATGTAGTCTCATTTATTGGGATCCCATCCCTGCACAAGGGGCCACCAATATGTTGCTGAGACATAGTGCCATCACTAGCTTGTCCCAGAGTCCCCCCAGAGTTGTATACAGACAGGTGGGTGTTGTGGAGAGAGCCACATAAAACAGGTGCAGTGGATGCACATGTCTTCCAAAGGCGGCAGTGCATGGGGAACCGGTGGTGGGGCCTTCGTGGGGGGGAGGCATATGCATTGGCAGGAACCGCAGCAGCAGAGGCGAACTGGCAGGAGAGCGGGTTTGAATGTGTCACCAGCTTCCCTCTCAACCTCCTGAAGCTTCCTCTCCTTTTGGGCCTAAGTAGGTCCTTTCACGGGGGAGAGAGACAGCTAGGTGCTTAGGGTCTCTTTGGACCAATGCCCACCACTGCTGAAAGCAAGCTTTAGGTAGAAATCCTCAAACTCCCTTCCCTGGGAGCTCGGTGATGGATTGTGCGGTGTTAGGAGAGAAGCTGCATTTAGACTCACTTGGCACACACAAGTTCCACGGCGGCATTTGCAGGGAACACTGCTGGCGAGCTGGGCCACCCTGCTGCCGCCATTCCGATGGGTTTGCTTCTTCTCCCTGGCACCTGCCATTGTACTGGCAGAAATAACTTGGGATTTAAAGGCGAAGGTGGTTTACCTGTCAGTCTGCGCTCTAAGTAGATCCTGCCTCAGTGCCAGGTTATAAAACATCAAGCCCAGATCAGGCATTTGCGCAGTGCCCTGAAAAGTAGATGGTTCTTCACCCTGTGTACAGAAATCAAGCCTGCAGTGCTGAGGGGTAAGCGAATTACATGGGCCACTGAAAGTTGGCTTCCAATCTGGAAGTAAAATCCAGAATTACAAACTCAAGTCTCTAGATCCTGGTGGCCAAACTGCCTTGTCCAGTGTCAAGGAGAAGGTATTCAAAATTTCCTCATGGGATTGTCTCAGATTTCTTTACCGTTAAGTAGATGTGTGGGGATGGGGGAGCAGGAATGGGATACTTCATCATTGCCACATTATGGAGAGTTTGCAAGTAAATGGATAAATTCATTTTTTAGTTCCATTTTCATTTTGGCTTAGTGTAATGTAAAATACTATTGCTCTTTACACATGATCTTAAATTAGTTGGAGCTCTTAAAATTTGATGGTTCTTAGCCTTTTCTTCCCAGACCCACTTATAGGACAACAGAAATGTCCCGGGAGACCTAGCTCTCTAAAAAAGA
>VMDR010004578.1:0-58743 GCA_007922815.1 Macrotus californicus
ATGTGCTCTGTTGTCCGTGTTCTGTAGACATTGCTGGGGCTCTTGTGATCTCATGGACTGGTGTGCCCTGTCGTCCATGGTCTGTGAGCATGTCTGGTGCTCTTGTGATCTTCTCATGACCTGATGTGCTCCATTGTCCATGTTCTGTAGACATTGCTGGGGCTGTTGTGATCTTATGGACCAATGTGCTCTGTTGTCCATGTTCTGTGGGCATTGCTGTGGCCATTGTGATCTCATGAACCAATGTGCTCTGTTGTCCGTGTTCTGTAGGCATTGCTGTAGCTGCTGTGATCTCATGGACCAATGTGCTCTGTTGTCCATGTTCTGTGGGCATTGCTGTGGCTCTTGCACTGTTCATATGGACTGAAATGGTCTTTTGTCCATGATGTGTAGGTTTTACTGATGTTTGTTTGTTCTTTTCAGTGGCTCTTGGTGTCTCTTTTGTTTGCTCTGAAGTCTTTATCAGTGTCCTATCTGAGGCTACTGTAGTATTGTAATTAGCGGCTACTGTAAGATCATCAACTTTTTTTCCCCTTTCTGTGGTTCCTGTTGACTTATATGATGCCTTGTGTGTTGTGCTTTTTTCTGAGGAAGATGTGGATCTATTGTTGATCTCTGATTTAACTGAGTAGTGGGAAAGAGTTGTGGTTCTCTTACTGTCTAATGTAATGACAGAATTTTCCAAAGGTGTTAGAGTTTTGAAGGTATTTCTCTTTACTGTTGGTGTGCTTATTTTGGACTTAGGACAAGTTATTTTACTCTTGGGTTTTGTAGTTGGATATGTTGCATCAGATAATTTTTTGTGTGTGTTACTGGAGTCAGCAGAGCGTCCATTCCGGATAATCGGGTCTTTTCCTTGATTGCTGGGGTTTTGTTCAGAAGTGGGAACAGCTTTATGATGAGTTGTAGAGCTTTTGGAGTTATCTATGAGTTTGTGAATTGGCCTAAAATGATGTGCGGCATTGCAGTGGTGTTTAGGTTGATGGGTTTCTGTAGATTTAGGGTGGTCTGGAGCGCTGTGTCTTAAATGAAGATTAGTGTGGTCAGAGGGAGTAGTATAAATAAGTTTTGGAGTAGGAGGAGATAAATGATCAGATGTTGGGGATTCACCAGGGTTCTGAAATTCTTGAAATGTGCTAGCACCTGTAAAAAGAGAGAGTCAAATAAGAAACTTTCTCCATGATCTTCCCTGATTCCCTGACCACCTTTATTTCTAGGGGTCCCTTTATTATCCCAAATATATCTCCCCAGCCAATCTTCCAGAATACTACCATATCTAATCCCCATTCTCACCTCCAGTCTCTGAACCTTTTTTCAGGCTGGGCTTTCAGCAAGAATGTTACCTCATGCTTCCTCACCTCTACTCCTCAATTCTAAATTTTAAATCTTTCTATCTTTATGGCATTTTTCCTGATCTTTTCAAGCAGATAAGATCTAGTTTCATCTCAGTGCTCAAAAAATTTTTTGTTAGTTACTTTTTCCTGCTATCTGCAACTTGACATTACAGTTGTCTGTGTGCCTGTCAACTTCTCCACACTTCCCTGCTTATCAAATCATAAGTTTTGAGAGCAGATATTGACTGGCATTTTGCTCTGCAAGTGCTCCTTTAGAATTCATATACTGCTTATGGAATGGAATTCCCTTTCCATGACAGAGCTGAGAAGAAAGGTAATAAATATCAGAATCTTCATCTTTCCATAACATTCCAGCTCCAAAGCTCAGACCGCCTGCAGAACTTCACATAAGAGTTAGTAAGTAGACACAGGTGATGAGTGAGAGAAGGATAAGAAGAGGAATAGAGGACAGGAAATTTATATTTTGATGATGGAGTTCAGTCTTGGTAAAGGGAAGTAAATGAGATGACTCAACCCTCTGGTTCCCCTGCAGATTTCCCTTTTGGAAGATCAGAGCTAAAGCCATCTTGGATAGATGAAGGTGGTCCTCTTACAAGAAAAAATATCTACTTGGGGGTCTGAGAAGAGTAACAAGGCAGTTGGATTCTGGGAGACACTATGTTTAAGGACAGGGTGTGAGGGAAAACACCCCTATCAATGAACAGATATGGGCTTTAATTCTATGGAAAACAATCCATGGGGACAGAGGAGATGTCGGAGTGAGAGCCAGGAGATCACCAAAGAATGAGAGATAGTGTTGTTACATAACCAATACTTCCAGTTTCTGTTAGCTCAAGGTGGAAACCAGAACCTGGACCCATTCCCAACCCCAGGAAACCACAATCCACCCAGCTCCCTGCTGACAAGGACAGTTGGGGACTGGGGAACTCAGTCCTTGAAAGAAATGTGGGTGGGAGGAGAAAGGAGAGGTAATAGAAAAGCCCGCGTCTCTGAAAGGAGTTCAGGCCATGGCACTGGGCAAGAGAGGAAGGTTCAAGCACCAGGTGCTTCCTTCACTGTGCCCACCCTGCTCTCCCACACCCTCCGCAGCAGTAGCTCTCTCACTCTGGCTCTTCTCCAGCCAGGCGCTCCACTGTTTGCCTCACAGACAGTCTCTTTCTGGATTCTCCTCCATGGTGACTGATTTCCCAGCTCCCCACAGACATCTTAAAAGCTGTCGACTTCCCTATTTTACAGCCCAGAAATTTGAGTTTCATGGAGAAATGGTGACTTGCACACAATCTCTGCAATAGCAATGGTCAACCAAGAACACTGACTATGAGAAGGTCCTGCAAAGAAGGATGTGTACTAACTCATTTACTGTTCACAACAACCCTTTGAGGTTGAGAGCTATTTGTTATTCTCCCTTTTTGATATATGAGAAAACAAGGTTCAGGGGACCCCAAGCACCCTCAGCAGGTAAGAGGTTAAACTAGAATGGAACACACATTCTGGGCTTCCAGCCACCAGGGCCACACTGCACAGCCTGTAGGTCAGCCCAGACCCTTTGGGTAGGGAGAACACGCACATGTGTGGAATCCCTGAATGATACTGTTCTTCATTTGTTTATTTCATCTTCACTACAAACCTGTGAGGTGAGTGTATGATCTTACAGTCTGACAGGTGAGGAAAGGAGGTTCAAAGATGTTACATAATTGGCAAAGTCAGACTTTTCTCTACACGCCAGATGCTTTTAGATGTGATAAGGGGTGAATAAATGCCCAGCCAGAGAATAAACCAGTGGGCCACGGCATAGCGTGGCAACTCCGCTGCCTGAAAAAAACAGAGGCCAGGTCTGGGATCCAGGCTGGTGCCACACCAGCTTTGCGTCCTTACTCAGGTCACCAAAATGCTCTGAAACCCCATGTCCCCAGCTGTCCATAACAGTGATGCCAGCTGCAACAGCTTAGTGTGAGGACTAAGGGAAGCAGAGTGGAGCTGACTCTTTAAAGCATTTGTTGAATCCAAATTGTAGTTTGAAACAGTTTGACACTTTGCCCTGTTCTTCTCCTGGTAGCAGGGGAGCTGGAGACACAGCCGAGTCCTCCTGCCTGCTGCAGCCCTGGCCCACCTGTTCTACGCATCGCTGAGCCATTGCCAGACCGCTTCCCCCAGGGCTTATCAACATAGCACTCACCACTTTCTAATAGACAATAAATCATTTAATTCCCATTATGTCAGGGATTTTTATTTGTTCATTATTGTCTCCAGCCTAGAACAATGTCTAACCTATTACAGGCACTTCTTAAAAATTTGTTGAATGGGTGAATGAGAGAATATCTTGAAACTGATGAACTCTTCAAACGCCTTGTCAATAATCTTTCATTATGCACGTTAAGAAAAACACCATACTGTGAGCTCTAAAGGTTGGAAGATCAAGGGGTAACTTCTGCTATGTTAGGTGCTAAGCCTCTGAGTTGGAAAGAAGGTGAGAGACCTCTAGCCTACCAGTTCTGGGACACTGGTTGTTATTGAACCACAGGAGCCACACAGTCAATAACTAGACTCAGAAAACTAGATCTTAAAATTCATATCCACAGCTGTGGAAATACCACCTATGAAATCTGACCCTCAAAAATGAGTCAAGCTCCAGGGTTCCCTGGTCCTGGGCCCAGAAACTAACCCCCAGGACAAGCTAACCATCTCCTCTCTCCAGTAGATCTACCATTGGTAAAAACTTTATTTCTTAGTAATTTCTCACTGTGAGGTTCATTTCACTGACTATAATAGTGGCCTATAGATGATCTTTTTGGTCACTGAGGTCTAGGCAGAGAAGAAAATCTGACTTTAGCAGAAGACACTGGAGATATGTGCTTAGTTTGGATAAAAGAATGAAAACAAATTTTACAACATCAAAACTGTACAATTCCAAAGTTCTGTTCAATATGCTTCACTCACTTGTTTGAAAAGAAGGTAGACAGGCTGCCATCAGAGCAGCCTCCCCTAAGCAACATTTCTGATGTTTCTTGGTGTCCTACCAATGACGTGATTAAATGCTTGTTAAATGTCTATAGAATCTCAACATGTGACCTAAAACATAGATGTAGGGAAAAAAGACTAAAGGGAAATACACTGAAATAGTTGACCAGGTGACTAGAAAGAATTTATTTCCTTTTTCTTTCTATTTTTCAGTTTCTAGAATGAATATATATATTCATATATATTGCCATAAAAATTAAATAAAATAACATTTACTGTAGGAAAATGTCCATTCTGGAGTCTCCCTAGGACCCCAGAAGCCCAGCCCCACATGTGCTGCCTCAAAGATGATGCCATTCTGACTCTGCCCCTAAGGTTCCATGGCTGCACCATGCAGACCCTGGGGTCCTAGGGTCCAGTTATCTAAGTCTGAGTATGGACTGGTCCTATAGATAAATGAATGCATCCATCACTCTTCCCTCCCTCCCCTCTCTACTGGATAGTCATGTGCTCACATGCAGTTCTACCCCAACCCAGCCTTAAGCCTCCCACCTCTCACCACTCTGGATCTGAACATCCAGCTGCCCATGCCTGCTGCCATCTCCCACATCACACCCACCCACCCAGAGTGTCGTGCTCTGGAATTCAGATTGCGAGTCTGCCTTGTGCGTATCCTGTACCCTAGAGTAAATGTCTCTCAGAAGTGTACGTGCATGGAGTTAATTCATTCCCTTCTGCCCCTACAGGTATGACAGGTGGTGCATAGCTGTAGGTGGCACTATCAGCCCCAGGGAAAGGGACACAAATTGGGGGACTGATGGTGGCTCTGGTGCCTCTGTCTTCAGACCCTCAAAGTGGGAGGAAGCCATCAAGTCAGGACACAGACGGAAGGCACTGCTGAGCCCTAGCAGAGGCAACCTGAAGGCTCCTCGGGCCCTGCCCCACCACCCACCATTCCCCAACTCCCACCCCATCCACTCTGGCTCCAGCAAAACCCTGTGCTCAGGGAAGGAGAATCTTCCCCTAACACCACCCTCAGTCACACACACTTGAAAGGAGAAGCTGCTGCCTCTCCTGCCCCAAATACTGCCCGGAGCAGCCAGACTCAGCTTTCCTGGCCCTGGTTGGGAGCAGCAATGCCACTACTGTGGATGACCCTGTCCACTACAGGGACAGTCTGTCTGAGTCTATTTTTGCATGTCTGCCTCGTGAAGACCCTCCTCCAAACTGCTCAGGCCTGTGCCAAGCTGCCTCTGTGTTTGGCATCTCCCTTCCCTGGGTTCAGTCACAGAACTGTTTCTTAACTAAGTGACCTAACTTGGTGATTTCACTTTACCTTGTAGGGTCTGCTTAGCTCATCAAAGTTTTCCATATTCATTTTCTCATCAAAGCCCTGGGATGTTTCCCAGCTGTAAAGTGGAGACAAAACTACACACCCTTTTCAAGTTGTCATGAGGGTTCAATGAGCCAACATGGGTGAAGTGCCTAGAACAATGTCTAGCACATAGTAAATGCTCCATAGGCCACCAACCATTTGCACTGGCCAGCCAGCGTGCTTCTTGTTTCATAGACATGTGGATTAATTAAATGGGCTAGAGTCAGGGCAGAGCCCAGGTCAGCATAGAACAGGACTCTCAGAAGAGAATGTACCCTGTGCCCCAAGTGCAACTGGCAGTGTGTGAAGTGGCCAAAGCCAGCTTGCCTCCAAGGCTTGGGCAATTCCCTTAACCTTTCTGAGTCTCACTCTCCTCACTATACAAGGGGATATTATTACCACCTCAGGGGATTTGAGGAGATGAAATGAGATGAAGTACCATAAGAACCTGAGTTCCTTGAATAGCTCAGAGCATGTTTAGTCCCCGCTCCCCATCAGGACTGCCTCCCCACACAGCATCTGTGTGCAAACTAGAAGAAAACCCCTCTACATGGCTGCAAGGAGCAAAGCATAGGCTGTATTTCATTGCCAGATGGCACTTAGCTGGCACACCTGAGCAGTACACAACTAGACAACTGTATGCAGCAGTTCATCCCCAATCCCTTTTCCGCCGCACATTCATCTGTTGTCATTTCTATGATTGCTAAGAAACAACCCCTCTCTGTCTTCTATCCCCCTGTGTAAAGGTGACTCCTTTGCCTCTGAGGACACCTTACCTGCCCCCTGCGCAGCTAGAAGGAAGAGGAAGCAGTACTGGAGGCCAAAGTCAGAGCGGGTGCTGTGGGCTGGCTGGGCCATGGCAGTGGTGGCGGCAGCGGTGGCAGCAGGTCGGCTGCTTGAGGCTGAGAGCTGTGGTACTCTCGTCTTATACAGGGCCAGTTTGACATCATGGGGGCTAGGGCCCCTCAGGCCTAAACCTTAAACAAACAGAGCCGCCCCACCCCACAGGGCTGCTCTGATAACGGGAGACCGCAGCTGCCTTGTCAGGGAGCCAGGAACCTGGGTGCCTGCCCCAGGGCTGGGGCCTGGAGGAGGGCAGAAGAACTGGGAAGGTAGACTCCTGACCTTCTTCAGCAGGGTTCTGAGGTTGGAGGAGAAGATGGCAGGTTGTAGAGGACTGGGTTCTGGCTGGGCAAGATGAGGATGCCGGTACAGGAGGGATTTCAAATTCTGGTTCTTCTCCAGCTTTACCTTCCGTCTCCTGTCAAGCACAGCAGCCCAGCTCACCACACCCCTTGCACACACAGAGCCACTCTTTTTGCCCTAGGTGGAGCTGCCTGAGAGGGCCAGGTGAAAGAGCAAAGGAGAGGCAGCTCTCACATGGCCCACCACGGCAGACCTGGGTACCTGCAGGTGCCCAGAAAGAACACAGCATGTGGAGACAGCAGGGCAGTGGCAGAGACAAGACAGACACTGAACCCTGGGAACTGACCGGACATGCCCCACCAGAGACAAAGACAGGTCCAGGCTAACCAGAGACACTGAAGAGAGATCTTTGACACCACTGCCCTTTCCCCTCTCCCACCTCAGACTCCATCCACCCCTACACAGAAATGCAGATCCCTCATGTCTAGGATCCTCCAGCCTCCCCCTCCCTTCCCTCCTGTACCCTTGCCTGAAGCAAGCCTTAGCTCAGAGACTGTCCATACTGGCGCTGAGGTGGGGGAAGGACAGACTGGGGATCTCTGAGAAGAGGCAGCACTGGGGGTCCAGGTATCTCAGTCACTACCCCATTGATCACTTGAATATGTTTACTGTGGGTCTCCTTGTGGAAAGTCAGCATCTATCAGACAAGGTCTTTGCCTTGGTCACTGCTGCCTCCGCATTGCCTGGCACAGTGTCTGGCTCACAGCAATTAGTAAGTGTTTGGTGGGCCAAATAGAGTGGAAGCCAGGGCTGGCCATTGCCTTTGTTGGGGAGTGGCCCAGGCACACAGGCAGAGAAGGCCAGGACCTAGAGGGCAAAAGGCCAGGGCCTGGGGCAGTGTAGCTCACAGGAGGGTGGGGGGCTGCTAGGGGGCTGACCATGTGAATTCCTTTCATTACTTGATGTGACTAGTTCCTGGGCCCTGGGCAGGGCTGGACTGGGTGGGAAGAGAAGAATAGGCCAATTGCTCATTAATGTGATTAATGGGAGATTAATGAGGCTCAGTGGAGTCAGGCCAAGACTGACTACTCAGAATTGAGCAATGCCTCATGCAGGATGGGGACCTGAGGCAGATGCAGGGCCCCCTGTAGCTCCACCTGGACTCAGGAATGACTGAAAGCCCCCTTTCCATTAGTCTGTTACCCCACCCTTTCCTCAGGGACCTAGGAAGGGCAGTTTTGCTCCCACCTCCCCCCAGCCCAGGGACATTTGGCAATGTCTACAGACATTCTTGTCACAACCTGGATGGGGCTGCTACTAGCATCTAGCAGGCAGAAGACAGAGATGCTGCTACACATCCCATAATGCACCCACCAGTCTTCACAACAAAGGACTCTTCAACTCCCATTTGTCAACAGTGCTGAGGGTGGGAATCTCATTGTGTGAATTAATACCCCCCTTCTTTTTAACCACAACCTCCCCAGAGGACCCAGGCATCTGGGGTACAGAAATCTGGAGGCAGGTTATTGTGTCTGAGCTACAGGCTAAGGGTCTGGTCACAAAATAGCCCTAACAGCCACTGACCTTCAAATATTGCTGTGTACCAAAGAATGTGCTGAGCACCTTACCTTGCTATAACCTATGAGGTTAGCAATGTCAACCTCAGATCAGGAAAGGACTTGCCAAAGGTCACAGCACTGGAGAGGCCAGAAATAATTAGTGCCTGCCTGATGGCAAGGCCCATGCACTTAGGCAAATGGAGACCAGTGGAGGGGATGCTGTTTTAATCAGCACCCACTCAGAGTGTCCAGGGGGCATCAGAGAGCAGGGCTCCTCACTGTCTGAAGCTGAGAGAATTGGGGGTCTTGGGAAGTCCAGGAGCTAGCCCAAGGGGACTCCATATGGAAAGGGATGTGGAGGGGAAACCCCCTCCTGTTTCTTGGGGACCCAAGCAAAATGTCCTCAGCTACGTGTCTCTGTTAGTTGGGAAGAGGGTGGGAATGGGGAGAAAGTGTAAGGGGCAAAGACTCCGTGAGGGCTGGAAGACCCAGAGACCATCTAGTGGTGAGGACACTGTGTCAGAGAGGTGAGGTAGCAGATGGCAGGCTGGCCACAGGACCAAACCATGGACTTCCCTTTACTCCATTGAGAGGAGACCTAAGGGACCCATGACCACAGAGCAATCTACCCGCAGGAAACAGGCCTAGTCAGTCTTAATGGAAGGCTGGCTACATTTTTTTTCTTTGTTGGGGGGACAGGTTTCTTAATTGTTCCCAATTTTTTAAAATTGAGATAACATTGGTTTGTAACATTATATAAGTTTCAGATGTACAACATTACAATTTGACATCTGTATACAATATAGCTTGCTCACCACCAAAACTCTAGCTTCTACCTGCCACCTGACAAATTGACCCCTTTACCTGGTTCACCTTTCCCCCAACTGCAGCCCCTCTGGTAACCACCAATCTGTTGTCTGCCTCTCTGGGTTTCTTTTTGTTTTGTTTGTCTGGGTGTTTGTTTGTTTGTTTGTTTGTTTGTTGGAATGAGCCTGTTTAGGAAAGGAAGTAGGCCAAAGAGGAGGGGTGTTCGCTATTCTGGTTCCACCCCTTCACTTGACAGAGAAGTGTTGCCTGGTGGCCTTCTGATGGCAGCTGGAAGGGGTCACAGAGCCACAGCCACTCCCCACACTCATCTCTTTTAGGAACTGGCAGGCCTGTGAGATGAGGGGGGATAGGATGGGTTAACCGAAGCCCCAGGAACATGGACCGCTGCCTCTCTCAGAGCTCCTCTTCTAGCAAAACAGTAATGCTGATTTACTGAGCCCTTACTGTGTGCCAAGCACCTAAGTGCCTTATGAGCATATAAGCTCATTTCATCCTACAATAGTCTTTGAGATAGATACTATCATTCTCATTTTATCTAGGATTCAATTACCTCATCTCTACAACAAGGGGTAATAATAATATCTATACCATAGGTTTGCTAGGTACTAAAATAGGTACAGCACCTGACACATAATAAGTGTTATTTAAGTATTACTTATTAGTTATAGTAATAAGGAATCTGGAACACAGAGAGGTTAAGTAACTTGCACAAGGTCACCCAGATATAACGTCAGAGCCAGGATTCAACCTATGGCTCCATGGAGATGCTTCTTCACAGCCAAGAGCTGAATTTAGCTGTGGGCTGATGAGCCTTCAGCACTCCCCAGCCTCTCTGTCTGCGTCCCCAGGCCCCCATTCCTGCCTGGTCAGTGTCTCCTCCCAGCCACCAGGACGAGGGTTGCTTTTCCCCTTATATCCTCTCTAAGCATGGCAAACTGCCACCCTTCTCCCTAAAGCCCCTGCGCTTGTCAGAGTGTTGGGGTACCAGGTCCCACCTCCACTGGCCTGAAGACCCATGCATTCAGACCACAGCTTCACTCACCATTTTGATATCATACAGTAAGCTGACGATTGCTGCCACCACAGTGACTGTGATCAACACAATGGCCCCGTCTGGAACAAAGCCCTTCTCCTGAGGTGTCAGGCCTGAGGGGCAGAGAGAGACAGTGACTGAGGTAGGTGGGACCTTAACCTCCTTTCCCCAACTTTTCACCTTTCCTTCTGTCACTTTCATGTTTCTGTGACTCTAAGACTACATTTCTCTGTGAAGTTCTCTCCTATCCTCTTGGGAACAGAATCTCAATGGAAGAGATTTTCAAGGGCTTCCACCCAAGCCTTTGGTAGAATTTGATGGGCTGATTCTATAAAGATGAAAAGTCTGAGAACAGCCAAGACAATCTGAAAGAGAAGTAGAAGTGGAGGTCATACTACTACTGGCTTGGCAGACTTGCTACAGAGCTGAGTCACAAAGCCCTGTGGCACTGGAGACAGGGCAGACAAATGAAAGAGCAGAATCGAGTCCAGACCACACATCATGGTCACCTGATTTTTGATAAAGGTACTCACACAATGCAATGGTGGAGAATGACCAACAGTCTTGGAAATAAATGTTTCTGGAGCAACTGATTAACCATAAGGGGCAAAATTGGACTTGACCCCTACCTCACTCCAAATACAGAAATTAGTGTGAGATAGATCATAGGCATAAATTTGAAAACTAAAATGATAAAGCTTCTGGAATAACATGTTCGAGAATATTTTCATGATCTCAAAGTAAAAAAGAGAAGGTCTTAGGTAGGATACAAAAGGTACTAACCACAGAGAAAAAGCTAAGAAACTGAAAAGCAGGAAGGGGCCCTTGTACAGCCACCAACACCAGGGCTCTGCTTCATGAGGCTCTGGGGAACTGCTAACTGCTGACTGATGCTGCCTACTAAGAACAGAATGCCCCCACCTATAGGGAACCTATCCATGTGTGATGTGATCTTGTGGCTCAGCTCTGGTTCTGAATGCAGACAGACACGCGTGGCATGCAGAGAACATCCGTGACTAGGTCTCCCATGGGGAATCAGGCCTGTGTTGTACCTAGGCCACTTTGAGACTTGCTTTTGCTAAAAACTCCCTCACCTTGAATTGAGGCAACAAATGTCTACTGCATATCTTTAAAGTAACTTCCTAAAATCTATGCTAAACCTCTCAGTTTGGGTGTAACCAGTTCAACCTCTTTTCCTATTACATTTGCAAATGACCTTTATCTTAAAGGGATTAGCAACATTCTTTCTTTTGTTATGGTAACCACCTAACAACAAACCTGTGCATAGTTAATGAGAACCATCCTGGATGTAATGTACCTAAAGTGTCAATAAAAGCCTGTCTAGGCAAGTGGTCTGGCCTCTTTCTCTCTCTCTGAGAGAGAGTGGCCACACAGGCTGGCCCTCTCTCACACTCTCTGGCCCGCCCTGGGCTTCTCTCTCTCACCCTCTCACCCTCTCACCCTCTCACCCTCTCTCTGGCGCTCTCTCTGGCGCTCTCTCTGGCGCTCTCTCTGGCGCGCTCTCTCTCTCTCTCTCTCTCTCTCTCTCTCTCTCTCTCTCTCTCTGAGAGAGCGGCCACGCAAGCCCTAGCACTCTCTCACTTAGAGAGTGACTCGACATCCCTTTTTCTCCACCGGGTTCCTTTAGTCCGTGTGAATTTGTTCGTCACTTGTCCGGGGATATAGGACAAGCATTCCACAACAACATGCGGTCCTGCCGGACAGGACTGCAACACCCACCCACAGCTTCAGGCAACGCTAAAAAAAAAAAAACAAGTCCTTCAAGGATGGATTGAGCAACAGAAATATCACCTGGTCCTGCTGAGACTGGTCCTGAAGTGTTCCCAGAAATGGTTGGAGCTTAAGTCTGAGGATAACTGGGAAAATACTCAGAGGTTGAAGAAATTGTTGAAAAACTTGCAGACGTGGTGGGGAGACTCTCTGAGATGCTGGGGACAGTCACAGAGACATTCCCAGAGAGAGGGAGGAGACCCCCAGAGACAGTGGGGAGACCTGTAGAGACATCCCCAGAGATAGACTGTCGGAGATAGTGGGGATGCCTCCTGCTGTAGTGATCCTTAATGGGGCAGCTGAGCTGTTAGAAGAGAACAATATGATCAGGTTAGAAGAGTCAACCACATCCCTGGGTCTTCACCCCAACACCCAGCACCACTTTCGAGCCCTTGCTCACCGCGCATGGCAAAGGCCTGCAGACCCACGAGCAGCACTAGCACAGCATCTATGATGCCTGTCTGGGTGCCTTTCTGGACCCATTGCCAGGGCTTTTTAAAAGGCTCAGAGGCCCATTACATGCCTCTGGAGTGCCAGGTGTGCCAGGACCTCCATCAACACCAGGATCCCCATATATGGAGAGGTCAGCAAGCTGTCCCCAGAAGATTAACCTGTCCCAGCCTGATCCCAGGAAGCATGGGTGAAGGGGGAAGTGAGTAAGAGCCTGAAGATTCCCTACCTGGCCCTCTTTCCAGCTTCTTACCTGGCTCTTCCCGGACTAGGACCTATCCCCCAGGCCTTGGTCAGTCCCCAACCCATACTCTCCTGAAAGGAAGAGGACCAGGTGTCCTATCCCCAGGTCCTCCTATTGGTGCTAGAAATACAACTGTTGGGAGTGAGGACATACAGGTCTCTAGAAGAAGCAGAAATTGGGAGCTGGGTGGAACTGGAGAACATCGTGGCATCTGACCCTTAGGAGACCCAGGACAGGGTAGGACCTGAACCACCCTCATCCAGATGGCTATAGTCCCAAAGTTTTCCATTCCTTTGGTGGACAAGAGGAGCAGCAGGGAAGACCACATTGTGTTCAGAGACAGTGCATTGCAGAAGTTCAGAAACCACCCCTGGAGTCTGCCTGCCCTGAACCTACCACTTGACAACTGTGTAGCAACTCAGATGTCTTCACTCCTGAAACAAGGTGATCTAGCCCCCTAGTGTAAAAGGGCATGAAGAGCATTAAAGAAAATGTTTCTAACATGCCTAGCACACAGTGTCAGCTATGATTACCTAGAAAGGGCAAGACACAGGGGTGTTCCCCTCTCCTCTTAAGAAGACTCAGATAAAAAAAAAAAACAAATTAAGAAAAGAAAAACAAAAAAAATACAAATAAAAAAAAGAAGACTCAGATGCTCCAAAGCATCTCTCCACCTTGTGCCTGCTGCTCCTACCTGCTGGGCCTGCTAATCTTTCTGTCCATTTACTGTTCCACCACAAGTCTGGGAGTCCCACTGGCGGTGGAGACAACATCTCCCTCCATCGCTGCCTCTGTTCTTCTGTGCTTGGGCTCTCTGGTTTTCAGAGGGAGAGGGGAGGTGTTACATAGAGAAGCAGATGGGAAGATGTTCCTTTGTGAGTTTCAGGGGCTGATGTGACTGGTCTGTCGATCTTGTCCGTGTGTCTGGTGTGTCTGGCATTATGAGGGATGAGTTCTAATCTCTGCTACTGACTCTCTGTGTGGCCTTAGTCACTCACCCTCTCTGGGCCATATTTCCTAGTGTTTAAAGAAAGATGAGCCCCAAACTTCCCTCTACACATCTGTCTTGTGTTTGCCATTCTGAGGGCCTGTGACTAGGTGGATGAGGTTATATCTCCTTTTGCCTGAACACAAAAGGCAAAAAGGAGGAGGACCTGACAAAACCCGTGCCACCACCTGAGTGTCTGGGATGTTACAGAGCAACTAAAAACATTCAAAGATGAAGGTTTCCCATTACCCAGATTTTTCACCTAGAAAGTCACTGTGGCTGGGGGAGCAGGACACCTGGATTTGGGAAGAAACTTGGCTTAATCCAACCCTCCCTTTTGGGCCCACATTCTGGAGCCATTCAGTGGCATGAAAGATGGGAATTAATTGTAGTTAATAATTAATCCCTAAAGAGCAATGAGAGGCCCCAGCCTGGGTGGGGTCTAGACATCTGCAGGAGGGGCACCTCCTCTACTTCTCTCTCTGCAGGACTAGGCACCCATGGGGGATGGGTGAAGAGGGACCACCCACTGTTTTCCCATGCAGCCCAGTGAATAGCCCTCTCCTGGGTCCTCAAAGTCACAATGGGAGAACTGGAAAATCCAGTTACCCAGCTACCCCTCCCATTTCCCCCCAAATGCCTGTGCTAAGGATTGGCTGTAGAAAGGTAGGCTGGGGAAGGAGAGGCCAGGGGGTGCTTCAGACATCTCTTTTGTCCATCAAGAAGTGAGGTGACCACAATGCGGACCAGGCTGCTCCTCTTCCTCCTCCTGATCCTCCTTGGCAGCTCACATGGAACAGGTGAGGGCTAGAGGGCTGGACACAATGGTCATCATGGCAAGAAGAGGCCAAGAAGGGGAGAGAGACAAAGGCACCTGAGTCCTGAGCTCCCCAGAATTCAGGAGTGAACTCTGCCTTGAGAGAGTCTGAAAGGGCTTTTTGGGAAGAGGGGTGAGGCAGGAGGGGTGCCCACATCCCCAGCCCTGGTAGCTGGGTCCTAAGCTGTACCTCTGGATCCCTAGTGACAGGAATGACTCTGCAACTGAAGCTGAAGCATTCTTTTCTTGCAAATTCATCCTATGATTCCAGCTCCTTGGAATTGTTCAGGAAGGTAGGTTTTGAGGAGGGGAAGGATGGGGTTGTGTGAACTCAGATTGTGTTTCTGAGTTGGTTTGGGTCTCTCTGCTGGCACTTGGCCATGCTAGATGTGACAGCCATTTTACATCTTGCTCTCTAACCCTTTCTCTCCCCCAGCTCTGCCTCCTCCTCCACCTCCCATCAGGGACCAACATCACCCTCAATCAGGCTGGATCCCCACATCTCATTACTTGCAAAGTCTGAGAGCAATCAAAGCCTGTGCCCCTCTTGGATGGGGTGTTTGCCACCCTCCCCGCCTGATGCAGGGGGAATACCCAGGTCCTATCTTCCAGCAGGCCCTCACCTGCTGAGTGGCAGGAAATATGCTGAATTAAATGACTTTGTGAATTCGTGAGCCCATTGGAAAAAAGGTATTGGACACCCAAGTCTCTGACTCTTCTTTGGGAAGCAGAGGGGTTCCGGGATGGACTTGCTCTCCCTCAATGCCAGTTTCAAAGGCCTAGAGGGAATCTAGGGAATTAACTGGGGACACACACACACACCAAACACACATACACAGGGACATGAGCACACACTTCAATTTGAGATCTTCAAAACACCTGGGAATAAGGGAAAGACCTGTGTATTTAGCTCATACTTTGCTCCAGGCATGACACTTTCCCAGGTCAATGCTTGCAGCAATCTTAAATGCAGCATAATAGGTATTATTTTCTGATTTTACAGATTAGGAAGTTGAGGCTTAGAGGGGATAGGCCACTCGCCTGACATCCATTTGCAGTGGAGAGGTCAGACACCAGACAAATGCCTTGGCTTAAGCAAGATTTTTGTTTCCTCTCCCTTTGCTTAAGCTTTGAGGCCAGGGGCTCAGAACCCAGACAGGGATGTGGACAGACACCCACAGGACATGGGCCCTCTAACCCAGGGATCCATACAGGCCAATCAGGGTAGAAGGAGGGGTGGGAGGAAGCTCAGGTGAGAGACGAAGGGTTCAGCTGATGACAGGGTGGCCAGCTGGTGTAGGTGGGGGGAAGGGGTGCTAGCAGAGGTTGTGCTGGCTAAACATAAGGACATGAAGCCACAGAAACCCGTACTTGAGTCTGGCTGAGTTTCTCATCTATGTGGAGCCTGCATTTCTTCACCTGCAAAATGGGTTTAATGACAGTACCTGCATCATAGGATTGTCATGAGGATTACACAGACAAGCCACCTAGGGCACATGCCACTGTGTCTATCAGATAAAGGACACAAGTGGTAAGGATTGTTGTTAGAATGGGAAACTAGTTCCAATGTGTAAGTCCTGTCAAGGTCCAGGGTTGTCCTCCTGATTTTCTTGAGGAAGTCACTCATTTGATTCCCCCACTCAAGATTATCTTAACTTCTTACCAGCTGTCTCAAATTGCAAGCATGAAGCCAAGACTTGACTATTTGGGGTATTGAGATGATTGTTTCCTGCTCTCCACAGCACCTGCCCCTGCCAACCATACATCCACCCAATCACCAGCACCACAGCATGAGATTAGAGCCTTACTGCTCTGGTGGGAGATAAAGGCAACAGCTCCATATGGAGCATCCCTGAAGATAAGGGGAGCACAGGAAGTGAAAAAATAAAAACTCAACATTTCCCTAGTTTCCTTTGTAATCGTCCTGAATTAGCCCAGAGGAGAGCTAGCTGAGGGCCCAATATTTCATGACTTACCCCAAGCCTGCACCAGTGAGCAGGTGACACTCACGGGTCAAGTGTGTAGGCCCAAACAAGTTGGGGGACTAGATGTCTGGATCCCCAAAAGACTGGATGAGCAGATAGCTAACTGCTCCTGAACCTGGTTCTCAAATCGCAGGACTTGAGATTACTGGGCTGAGATTTCCAGATTCTTTTCTCAAAGAATTCTCTTCCCAAACACAAGACAGGGCAGTGCAGTGAAAAGAATGTTTGGGGATTCATTAGACCTGGGTGTGGCAGAAACTGCTAAGTGGCCCCTTACAAGAACTCTTTTTTCCGATAGTCATGTGAATTTTAGCTGAGCACCTGCCTCATTCTATTTCCCAGCCTCCCTTGTAGCTAGGAAGGGCCGTAGTTGGGGTCTAAGGAGATACAAGTAGAAAGGAAGTATGCAACTTCCTGGTAACATCCTTGAAAGGAAAGGAACTGCCACTTCAGAAGGAGGAAAACAAAGTCCTTGCAATTACCAACAAGGTCCCAGACCAGCGCTTTCCAATGGAACTTTCCCTGATGATGGAAATGCTTTAGAACCTGCACTGAGCAATATGTAGCCACTAGCCACATGTGACTATCAAACATTTGAAATAAAGAACTGAATGTTGAGCTTTATTTAATTTTAATTACTTTAGATAGCCAAATGGTTACCATTTTGGCCAGCACCACCCAAGATAATCCTCCTTGAGCCTTCCTATCCCTATCCCATCGTTCACACCCTTCGCTCATCTCCTAGTTGCTATTCTTTGAGCACTCTGGGCATGCTCCCCCACCCTGGCTTTGCTTTGGCTCTTCCCTCTACCCAGAACACTGCTCCCAGGCATCCACTCAGCTAATTCCTGCACCTCCTGCAAAGCTTTGCTTAAATCTCACCTCTACAGTGAATTCTACCCTGCCCCCATTAATATTACAGCCTGATCCCCAACACACACCCAAGCCCCCTTACCTCGTTCTATACTTTCTTCCTCATGGCATTCATGACCTTCAGACACACTATATATTTTACATATTTGCATGTTATTTCTGACTTTCCCTGCTAGAATTAAAGTACTACCAGGGCAGAGATCTTTGTTTCTTTCATTCATTGATAAATCCAAGCGTGGGTATACAACAGGGCCTGGTACATAGCAGGTACTCCAGAAATACTTATTGAACTTGGGGAAGAGAAATAGAAAGCTGTCCATTCCCTCCTTTTCCTCTTCCTTCTGGGTGGGGATGTGAATGTGCTGTTGGGAACTGGAACAGATCTTAGACCTAGAGTTAGAAAAAGTATATCAAGAATGGCAGGAAAATGTTAAAAGGGGTGAATCTTCTGCCCAGAGAATGAGGTGACATTCATCTCATCTAAGCTGCCATGATACATGAAGAATAGTTATAGCAACCAGAAAGAATTTACACCTAATTTATTGGGTTGAATCCCAGTTGATACTTTATACAAGCTAATTTTATTCTGAGTGCATTTCTTCATATCTAAAATGGAGAGAACACCCCCACCTCTGAGGTTCCCAGAAGGATTAAATAGCACCAGGGAGGCCCCAGCCACGAGAGGCCAGTCATAAAACAGCAGCTACTCAAGAGTTATTGGACAGAATGGAACCTGGGCATGAGTCAGCCCCTGAATTCCACTAAGATGAGACTAGATGTTTGGGGTGGGGAGGCCAGCATCTGCCCATCTCTATTTACCTCTGTCAGGGGCAAGGGAGGGGTCCCTAGCACTCTAGTCTCAGGGACACAGAGGGAGGGGCACTCTCTGCAGCCCTTCAGCACCCCTGGGGATTGAGCCAAGGAGCAAGGAAGTGGAGAAGTACCAGCAGAAGTTGGGGCACTATTGGTAAGTCTGGGAAGTAGGTGGAACACAGGTCACTGTGCGAGGCCTATGAGAATTCTCCTTCCCTCCCAACAAGGTAGGCACTGCCCAGCACCCACACTCCCACTGTGACCCCAACCAAACCCGAAGAAGAGGCAGCCCTCCTCCTTTCCCAGACCAGAGTCTCAGGGAACAACCAAAAGGCAAGAAAGTCACCACTGAGGGAGAGATAAAAGGACCACAGGCACATGCGTTTAAGATTTTAAAAGTTTATCTGAATCTCCTCATGCCTCCACTTCCAGATGGGGCTGCACAGGAGGGAAGCAGGGGCAGGAATGTGAGCATCTCAAGTCACCCACAGTCACTCTGACCAAGCTGGTTTGTTCCCATAAATGAGGGAGGTAGACCACGTCTCTGAGGCACCATCTCGCCAGCCACTATAGGATCAGTTTGTTCTCAAAGACAGGCCTAGGAGGGCAGAGAGCCACCAGGGGCAGTGAGTGAGGGCTCAGGGTTCCCTGGGGCTGGGAGATGCATCCATTAGCTGCTGGAGGTGAGAAGCCGCCTTGTCCAGTTTTGACAATTCCAGCCGGATGGAAGAAAGCTGAACATGGCAAGAGACAGGTAAGGATCCAGGTATGAGGCCCACCTTCCCCCTACCAGATTCCCTCAGGGACGTGAGTTCCCTGGGTGGCCTCCCAGCCTTACCCTCTGCTGCCTCTGAGTCTCTGCCTCTTTCTCTGATGGGGTCCAGGCTATGAGGCCATCAAATTGCTTCTGCAACTTGTGTCTTCGAGCAGCCAGCAGAGGCAGATGGGCCTGGGGGTCCACCAGGCCCTGTGGGAAAAGAGAGACATCTGTGGCCCACCCAGTACCTCCCTCCTCCCCATGGTAAGACCCCTCTGCACTTTCATACAACTCACCCTTGCCCTCTTCCCAACATCCTTTTTGACCCCTCCCCCACTCCAATCTCCTCTGGGCACCTGCAGCTCCATGTAGACCTGAACGGTGTCACTGACTGAGGCCTGGGCCCAGCCAGAGGGAGCAGCTGTGTCAGCAGGTAAGAGGTCCACAGTCCCACAGCGGCCTAGGGTGCCCAGTGGCTCCAGGAAGGCCTCAAAGGCGTCCTGCTCTCCAGGCTCTGAGCTCTGCAGCAGCACTGGGAGGAAAGGGAATCTGTCAAGGCCCATGACTCTGCCTCCCTGCCCATGCTGCACATCCTACCTGGGGCCCTGCCCCCAGGCTTCCCCCTCTGCCCTGCCAGCCCCTTCTTTCTCCAGGGACATGCCTCACCTCGAGGCCGGACTTTGGTGAGCTGGTACATGGCTTGAAGAGCCCTTAGGGCCTGCACAGCCTCCTGGACCCGGGAGAAGCGCCGCTCCAGCTCAGGCTGGTGCCAGTGTTCCTAGAGACAGGGACCAAGAGTTGACCAGCAGGCTCCTGGGACTCCTGTACCAACTCTCCTGGCTCTACCCGCCCACCCCACTCCTCTGCACCTCCTCAAGGATGGAGCACAGCAAAAAACTGGGGAGTCATCTAAAAAGATCTTAGATGATCAGTGGTTGACATCTGTTGAGTCACTCTGATTGAGAGTGGCAAGTAACCAAAAATAAAATTTAAAATGTATTATTCAAAACTCACAAAGCCATATAACTCAGAAAACCATATAATTAAAAAAGAAACTTAGTTAAGCTTTGAAATGATGATTTGGGGTTAAGTTTCCTGCATTTATCCTTCTCAAATTATTAAAGCTTACAATGGCTCTGAGACTTTTGGGTTATCCTATTACTAACATCTAATCCTCATTACAACCATGACATTGACCACTGCTATCCCCAGTCTAAAGATGGTGGAAACTGAGGCACAGTCACACAGCTAGCAAGGATCAGTCTAGCGACAGTCCTGCTCTTGTCCACTGTGTAATACCACTCCCCAAGACAGCGACACAGACCATCCATCTCCCCAAAGACTAATGCACAAACCGCTGCTGTCAGTGACCCTACGGCAGCAAACCCTTTTAGCACACTGCTCCCCAGCCCCTCCGCACTATCCCACTCCAGGAATGTGTGTGACTCACCAAGCTGCTGGCACTGGGGTAGGGGGCAACAGAGACGCTGGGGGCAGGGAGGTGGCCCCGCCTGGGGGGCAGCCTCTGCCAGAGCTCCTCAGCCAGGAAGGGCATGAGTGGGGCGAGCAGGCGCAGACCAATGTCAGCACAGGAGAACAGCACCTGAGGAGGCCCAGGGGGGCGGGGGCAGTGCGACAGCCCCGGCTTCACAGTCTCCTAGGGAAGAAGCCCACAGGTCAGGAGAAAGGGCTGGGCCACAGCCACAGCCTTGCCCCCTCCTCACACTGGCAGCCCTACCAGTTGGGACGCTGTGGGGGAGAAGCACGCCGCAGCTCAGATACCATTGGCTGTCCCACAGAAAGGGAATCTCGGGCAGAGATTCTCAGAGGTGGACGGGGAATCAAATTGTCGGGAAGGTCGGGCAGTTTAGACAAAAAGCTATTGAGGTTTTGCTTATAAGAGACAGGATTTTTTTTAAAGGTTGAGAAACAGCGATCGCAGGCAGCAGTCCTGAGCCAGCAGCATCACCTGGGTCAAGCAGTGACAATTTTCAACATGCCACCCTGTCTGGTGTGTCAGCATTCAGAAGAGGTAGGGGGCACAGGTTAACCAGCTGTCCCTCCCAGTGATTCCCATGTAGGATTAAGTGTGAGAATCCTGGGGCTAAAGACCACTCCACTTCCTCCTTGTCCATTTATAGCTCCCGGCCTACCCAGGGTCCAAAGTCAGCAGTCAAAGGCTAAAGAAGCAGCTCCATTTGCCTCCTGACCCTGCTCTGTTAGACTCAGTTTTCCAGTAGTTTTCCACATCCTCCCCTCTTCCCACGTGACAGGCAGGGAACAGTGGCCAGGCTAGTTGCAGGAAAGAGGGGAACTGGGATTCCCTAGCTCACCCATCTTCCTGCCCTAACTGAGAGGATGACCAGGAACCTTGCTGAGAGCTCTCTGCCAGGGAACCCAATCCCCAGGGGATAAGGAGCAGGTCTGCAGGAGAGCAACGCACACCAGCCCCAGCCCCACTCACCAAGTAGACATCACAGAGGCAGTGGAGCCAGAAGTGGCGCAGGGCATGGGTGGCCAGTGGGAGCTCTCGGGTGAGGAAACCTCGCTCACACTCTCGGGTAGTGTGGGCCAGACGGCTCAGGATCCAGGAGTCCATTGGGGTGGAGGGGGATAACTGTAGGCAGAAGAGGAGTACAGGATGGGGACAGCTTGACTCCCACTCCTCGCCTTTCCTTCTGAATGCCATCTTCCCCCTCGGACATCAGACAAGCCCGCTCCCAAGCACCTCTTCTTTCTCTCTTACCTCCTCTGCAGGCTGGGGTATGAATTTCTCCCCTAGGACGTTGAGGATAAAGCGCAGGGCATTCCAGATCTTGTTGCAGAAATGTCGGGAGCTCAGGACCTCAGAGACAGACAGGTGTAAGTCACCTGCTAGGAGGGAGAAAAAGCAGAGAGTACATAGGTGGACTGCAGTGACACAGGGCATCTTCAGCCCTGCCACCCCTCTTCACACACCAGCACCTCTTGGCCCAGCTTACCCAGGGCCCCATGGGAGCACAGGGCAAACCGCAGGGCATCTGTCCCACACTCAGGGATCCCGTGAGGGAAGTCTTTTCTCTGCAACCAGAGAGAGGAGGGGTGGCAGATTTCTATGAAGCCATAGGGCCAGAAGCCTGGGTCACAGAGGAAATGTGTTGCTGTGAGTTAGAGGCCAGATGAGGCAGACACTGAGGACACACCTGTGCTGCAGTTGCGATCGCCAGCTCTGCAGGGTCCAAGTTCCCATCTCTCAGCTTCTCCTGCAGCACCTAGGACAGGTGAATATTCGATGGCCTCAGTCCAAGACCAACTCCTCCAAGGTTCCCACCCACTGCCCCCCCAGCTGACTTCCCTCTGTAGGCTCCCCTTCTCTCCTACACAAACCCCAGCCCCGTCTAGCTCTCATTCTGACCTGCAGCTCTACCCCTCTGATGATGTCCCGTGGGTCCAGCACATTCCCCAGGGACTTGCTCATCTTCCGGCCCTGCCTGTCCCGGACCATGGAGTGAAGAAGCACCTGGAGGTATGGAGGGGTCAGCAGAGGGCAGCTTGGAGAGCCTTTCCCCAGAGGGGCCCTTGGGATCTCTGGCCTCTGTGCTTTTAGGGTTAAGGTGGGAAGTGAATCATGAAACAGGAATCGAGAACATGAAAAAGGCCATAGTAGGGTTAGAAAAGAGGACACGAATAGGGAAGACTGTAGAGTTAGAGGGAGGGACAAGGGACTACGGGGTTGTTACCTTGTTGAAGGGGAGCTGCCCTGTGAGCTGGGTGCCCAACATGACCATGCGGCCCACCCAGAACAGCAGGAGGTCACTGCCCGTTTCCAAAAGTGACAAGGGATAGAACCGACTGAGGTCTGGGGTCTAAGAGGAAAAAGATAAGCAGAAAGAGGCCCTGGGTGCCATCTCCTCAAGACTTTTGGAAGGCCCAAGTGTGTCCTTCACAGTCGCCACCTTCAGTTCTTCCTCTCAAGCCGGTGCCTCACCTGATGGGGCCAGCCCAAGGCAGAAAAGGGAAAAAGAGCTGAAGAGAACCATGTGTCCAGGACATCAGGGTCTGCAAAACAGAACAGGGAATGGAGACAATTGGCACCTCAGCTTCTAGGGCCTCAGCTTGCTGCTGCCCACCCTTCCAGCCCAACCCTCACTGCCAGCTTTCCCGATACCACCTCCCCAAGACACAGGCCCTCACCGCGCTGCAGGATCAGCTCTGCCCCTGGTCTCCCTGTCAGTTCTGCAGCCAATTCTCTTGCCTCAGCCTCTGTCCGGCCCACTACCCAGCAGTCCTCCCTATGGCCCTGCAGAACAAGGGAAGTGTGAGGAGGAACATCTGGCAGGTGGGAAACCTTAAGTCTCCCTGTCTCTTCAGGGCCCTCTGGCGGTGAGATGAGGAAGCTGCCCTAATAGGCTAAAGCACCTGAAGGGCAGGAAGCTGGGCTAGCGATGAGGTCTAGGACTCCCACGCTAAGGCCCTCTCTCCACCCCACCCCACTGCCCAGCCCCATCCCTTCTGCACTTCCTCCTACCAACCTTCCCAGGCTCCTCTACAAGCAGGTAGGCTGGAATCCGATGGCCCCACCACAGCTGCCGTGAGATGCACCAGTCCCTGCCACAGAGCAGAGCAGCTCCTCAGTGTCAGCAGTGGTCTCCTCCCAGGTCCACAAGTGCCCCTCTTACCCGATGCGGGAGAACCAGAGCCGCCAGTTCTTCTGGTGAAAAGATGGGCTCAGCTCCAGAGCCCCAGACTCCACAGCCTGCAGGGAGAGGCCTTCAGATAGTGCTACCTGTCCTGCACCCACAGCATCCCTCTGACATGGTTCTTGAGCTCAGAAAGGACCTCCCAAACCTCCTGAGAACACAAGTCAGCCCAGTCTGGGCCACCTTGTCTCTTTGCTCAGCTGTCCTGTTTCTTCACCCTTCCCCAGGGGCCAGTCCTTGCTTGCAGTGCAGCCTCACCTGGGCAGCCCGGTCCCCCATCTCCCGGCAGCGCACAAACCACTGGCTCTTCAGCAGGTATTCTACCACGTCCCCGGAGCGGCTGAAAGGGAGATAGCTGAGTGCACTGCTCCCCCAGCTCTCTGCCTCTGCCCCAGGGACCCAGGACCCTATGGGTGCCAAGTCCTCAGTTCTGAGGATACAGCAGCCAATGAAGCTGACAGAGCCCACATTCTAGCATGAGGGTACAGAGCCCATGCCATGTCCCTCCTAGGGGGGTCGGTGGTGGAGTTAAAACGGGTCACCTGCAAATGGGCAGCACCATGGGATGGCTCTGGAGGCCCCGGAACAGGCCCCTCTCCCTCAGCGCAGACATTATCTTTTCCCGGGCTGCAAATCGATGAAGACCCTGGGAAAGTAGCAACGGTAAAGGTTAAACGGCTCTAAAGAAATGAGAGTTGGAAAGAGAAGGTGGGGCAAAGGGTGCCCCTAAAGGATGGGGTAACACTGAATCCAGTACCACCTGCAGCCAGTCCCCACAGGCAGAGGTCATGGTCCCATCCTCCGCAATGACACTCAGGGGACTCAAGCCGTGTCGGCTCCCCAGCTCAGCATCAGCAGGACTGTGAGCTGGAGTCACCTTTACTGCCCCTGCGGGAGCAGAAACACCATAAGCACTGAGCCCTGACCCTGGCTTTTGCTTTTCTGGACAGATCATCATCACGCATGCCCTGTGTGTGTTTCTGTGTGTACCTGTGTGTGTCTGCATCTGTGCCTGTGTGTCTCTGTGCCTGTGTCTGAGGATGATACAATAGGATGTGTATATTGAAGTATTTATGTGCATATGTATGTATACACACACGCTCCTCCTCTCCCCACTCACCCCATTTTCCCTTGCCTCCTACTCACCCATCCCTCACCCGTCTATTCATACCTCCTACCCACGCACTCCATCCCTCTGCTCTTCTCTGTCCCTCCCTTTCATTCCCCCCACCCACTCAAGACTACTGCATACGAGGTTTCCTTCCCTCCTTCCTTCTTCCTCCTGGTCCCCAGCCCTAGGACCCCAGCTTTCTTTCCTTCCCCTGACTCCACTTACCTGTGCCCAAGTGTGGCTGGACAGCAGGATCTGTGATGAGGGGAAGAAGCTGCCCTGTCAAGGGGTGACGAAGTTGTCGCCCATGTAGATGCTGAAGGGAAAGGGATCAAAGACAGGCATGTGTGAGTAGAAAGATCTTGGCAGGGCAGGAGAGCCCTGAGACTAAGATGAGAACCCAGGTAAACAGTCAGAGTGGCCGTCAGCTTCCACTATTAAACGGACGGAGTGTGAATACTTTAGGCTTTGCAGACCAAGAGGCAAATGCAGCCCTTGCACAATTACTCCACCTGCCACTATGGCAAAGGTGATAACACTGCCAAGATGAGCACAGCCAATGAGTGTGGTGTGCACAAATACAGGCAGCATGGGTCTGCCCCTGGGCCATACCTGGTCAACCCCTGAGCTAGAGGAAAAGTGCAACATCAAGAAGAGAAGGGAGCAGACTCAGAGCCACTGGAGACCTGAGCTGAGAAGACTTAGGGAAAAGAAGTGGAAGTATGAGAGAAGGAGCCGCCATCCAGAAAGGAAGGGAAGAGAAAGCTGTGGGAAGGAATGCCCGGGGCAGGGAGCACTGGGCATTACTGTGTATCGGGTGTCGTCGGGATGAACAGCCACTGCCACATCTCCAGGCAACGTCTCTGGCCTTGTGGTCCCTATCACGACCTCTGCATCTGAGGACAAAATTCAAGCATGTCTAGCTAACAGTCATTCTCACTCCTCACTACAGACACAACTAAAGCCAGGAGAACTGGAAAAGGGAGGGGCAGGAGCAGTTGAGGTTGGGCAGACCCCCAGAAGTAACTACGTGAAATTAGGACCCGTGTTTATAGGAGCCTGGGTCAGTGTCTGGTGCCAAGGAATTGCTTGAGAGCTTGCATGAGAGAAATGGTATGGCACTAATAAATGCAACCAGAAACTTTGATGGTATCCAAGGGACACTTAAACACTCGGTGTCCTAATCACAAACGCTGTGCATTCTTTGGGTCTGGCAGCAGTCCCTCATACAAAAAGCAGACTCTGACATTCCAACTCATCTATCTTCTCCTTCTCCGAGCTCATCAGAACATTTACTGTTCAAACTGCACTTCAGCACTAATCTTCCATCTCTTTTGGAGATAGCAGGCTCCTGAAGAATTACATTGCACTCCCAAAGGGCAGTGACCATGTGCACTTTTCTTACATGGCACAAAACAGCCAGGGTAAGTGCCCACAAAAACGCAAACACTACCAAGGTTCCTTATGCCCCTCCGCTAGGTCATGTGTGAAACAGGCTGGTGGGTTCCCTCCCATCAGTCCAACACAGGTTTGAGAAAGCAGGGGAAGCAGAGATCAGTGGGCAACCCTTCCAAGGGCTATACTCACCAGGCTCTCCATCCACAGGGAAGGCCACAGAGACAAGGAGGCCAAAAGACACAGGGGTGGGGCAGCCCGGCAGTCGAAGCTCCGTGTGGCCAGGCAGAGACCGGCTCTCCACCTAGAGGCACGGAAGAAGCAGGGTCTGAGAGCAGCCCTTCTTCAAGGCTCACAGCCAGTCTTCCCACCTCCACTCCTCTGCCTGCCCAGCCTCCCTCTGTTCTCACCTAATTCTTGTGTAGCACAGTTACAGTAAATATTCACCAGACACTTAAACCACACACAGGTACTGTGCTGAGCACCTTCCACGAGTTCTCACTTCATTCTCCCAACACCCCCAAGATGCAGGCATTCCCATCAGCCCTGTCACGATTAGGAAGACTGAGGCTCACAGGAGCCAGAAGTCACAGAGCTGGTTCCACCCGCCTCAGCACTCTCACGGACCCGCTGCTCTTCTCCTGCCTTACCTCAATGTCAGAGATGGCCGATCTTAAAGCGCATGACCAGTTCACCAGCTGCTGGCTGCGGTACAACAACCCTGCCTTGTGAAGTCGTACAAAAGCTTCAGTCACAGCCACTGAGGAGCCCTAGAATGACCTGAGTGTCCACATCCAACAGCCCCTTTTCAGCTTGTCGCCCCATTCAGGGACCATCACTCCCACCCTGCTTCTCCCAGCACACACCAAAACCCAACTCCCTGCGCATCCCTGAACACCTCCCTGATACCCACAGGGACCAGACTGGGCACACTCACAGCATCCATAGTGAAACATTCTCGGTCCCAGTCCAGGGAGGCCCCCAGAGCTCGGAGCTGCTCATAGATCTCTCCACCCTTCCTGTGCCCAGAGAGATTTGTCAGCAAACATGTCCTGAGCATCAGGAATGTACCAGGCCCAATGACACCCCAGCAATGCTAGAGGCTGGGGTGAGTACAGCATTGATGTAGCCTCTAGAAGCTAATGCAGACAGACTCACAAACCAGTATGAAGCCTCCTATACAATTTTAAAAAGTATAAGTTCTACAGTAACACAGGAAGGAGCAGCCAATTTGTGGGAAAGAAGCTTTACAAGAAGATGGCATGTGATAACAGACCAGGGAAAAATGAGGGCAATGTCAAGCAGATGGAAGGTGGGGATGGGTGAGTAAAAGGTATGATGAAATCTAGGCAAGGGGAAATGGGGTGAGTGGGGAGGGGAGAAGTGTGTGTGTATACAAACATATGCACGTATATACTTCAATATACACATCCTATTGTATCATCCTCAGGCACACAGGCACAGACACACATAGAGAGATACACACAGGCACATACATACACACACACAGCTTGGAGACCCCACCAAACTCTAGCAGGGGTGTCCAACCGGCTGCCCGCGGGCCACATACCACCCAGGATGGCTATGAATACAGCCCAACACAAAATCATACATTCACTTAAAACCTTTTTTTTTGCTCATCAGTTTTCATCAGTGTTTGTGTATTTAATGTATGGCCCAAGACAACTCTCCTTCTTCCACTGTGGCCCAGAGATGCCAACAGGTTGGACAGCCCTAGAGCTGAAATCTCTGGAAGTTAGGGAAGTGATGGAAAATGGGAAGAGCAACCATAAGAGGGGAGAGGAGCGAGAAAGCAAGGCCCCAAACCCATGATCCGTACCTCCCTATGTCTGTCATACTCACTTCTCCTTCCACTTCCACACCTCCTGGAGGAAGTCTTCCCGGCTCAGTTCGTGTCTCCTCACCCCTCGCTCCTTCCACAGCTGCTTCTCCACCATAGCCTACCAGATTAGGGGGCAAAGAAACAGTGAATCGGGTCACTTCTCGGGGGAGAGATCTCTTTCACCCAAGAAAAGGAAACAGTGGCAAATGACATACTTGGGTAGCAATTCCTGCATGATCTGAGCCAGGGACCCACAGCACCTGATCCCCATGCATCCGGTGCCTGCAACAGAAATACCCTGACCTTATGTTTATCCTCACTCCTTGCCCCTTTCCCTTCCCTCCAAGAGCTCAACCAGCCCCTTTCCCCTCACCAGCGCACAAGAGCATCCTGGATGGCCACCATCAGTGTATGCCCAATGTGTAGGGAGCCGGTGACATTGGGAGGTGGGATACACATGGAAAAGGTCTCCCCTGTAGCCTGGGGCAGCCTGATCTAGAAGCAAGGGACAAAGTCAAAGGTCAAGAGAGGATGGGATCTTAACTGGTGAATAGCTCCCTCCAAGGCAGAAAGAAGAGCAGGAAAGAAAGGTCCTGTAAGTAACAGGGAAAGGGAAAACCCACCAACAGAATGCTTTGGAGCCACCAGGGGCAGGAAACAAGCTCTCTAATGTGGCTGGCTTTGAGTTCCAGACTCTGAGGCTCAGTTATACCCACTAACCTCATGGGCCATTTATCCTGAGGACTGTTTAGTAGCCCTTCCTGCCAGGTACAAACCTGATATTCCGGCTTGAAGAAGCCCTCTCGAACCCACCAAGGGTACCAGGCCGCCTCAACATATCGGGGGCTGTATGCAGGAGGTAGGGGCTGGGAGACATCTGTGGAGGTAGAGGAGAGCTCTGCAAACTCCTGAACTTCACTCCCAGGCTGCACTTCAGCACACCAAATGGGCAATGAGAATGTGAAAGAGAAGGCCTTCAAGTTTCCTAGTTACCTTTCTTTTCACCAAGTTCTGTGGGGATTTCATACAACACTATTTCTTTAGGAGTCCAGGTCTTACTGGATTCCGCAGGTGACTGGGGGGAGAATGGACCAGAAAGGGAAGATGCAGTTCCCAGTAAATGCCAGGCATGTGGAATACAGCCGTCTCTCTTCCAGCCCCCTCCCAAGTCTTCTCAGACAAGCTGTGTGACCCCCAACCTTGCTCTTCTGGGCTAAGCCAGCCTCCAGCGCCACCTGCTTCTCTCGCAGGCGCTTCTGTTTGGCTTCACGGTTCCTCTGGGAGATGGGGGATCCACAGGGCTCTGACTGGGTAGAAAGGATACGGGACCTGGGGAAGCCCCGTGAGGGCCTCAGCCCCCATTGTAGAAAAGAGGCCAGAGGCAAATGAGGCATCAGGAGCACTTGCAAAGAAGCCACGATCTGCTCCTGACAGACAAAGCACATAAGGATATGGGGGAGCGGGAGGGTCACACCCTATTCCTTATTTCCCGCCTCCTACTGAGCACTGCTCTGTCATTCTATCTCTTCCCACACAACCCTCCCTCCCGGAGGACTACAGGGCATGATGTCGACAATAACAGGATCCTGGAGCCACAAGATCAGGTCTCTTTTGGGGAAGGGTAAGTTTCTGGTCCTCAACCTATGCATGGGACACGTAGGGTGACCGCTAACACATGGGAAGGTAAAGGACTCGGGGATTCGGGGAGATGACCGACATCTTCGTGCCTGAGAACCAGCAAGGTGTCCCACCAGACATCGCGACCTCGGCCTGTCCAGACACACTGCCCGCACCGCCCCCGGCTCCGCACATCATACCCACCCAAGGCCGCCCCGGCGCGCTCACCGGGCGAGCCCGCAGCGATCTCAAGGCACCCCGCCGCGCGGCAAAGGCTGGGCTGGGGAGGAGTCACCAGCAACCCCACTCGGGAACCGACGGTCTGTCCCGGAATCGCACCGCAAGCGCGGCGTTGGATTGCTGGGGGTGCTGGGAGGGGAGAGGGGGCAGGACTCCGTCAGCGCATGCGCAGTAGTTGCTCGGCGCCACCCCTCCCCCACCCCACCCAATGACCGCCGGCGCCGGGAGCGAACCCGCAGAGAGGGAGGTGCTGGAGGCTACATGGCTCACTTTCATGACTTTATTTAACAGTCCCCACTAATAAGTAAAAACCCCTGAGTTACAGGGATAAGCCTGGCTCCTGTCCTAGTGCATACGCTCAAGAGTTGTGCTTCTGCCGCTTCCAGAAGCGCTTGACGTCTCCATGTCCAGCAGGTGTCACTACCATGAGCCGCTTGGCCGAGTTCTCAAACACCAGCACGCCCAGCTCCCGCGCGTGGGCCAGCAGCAGCTCAAAGTCCACTTGCGACAGGAACTGGTTATACAGGACGCCTGGGGTCCGAGGACGGGCAGCAGGGAAGAAGAGGGGAGACCATGAGCCCCTCTGCAGCAGGCCACCCACCACAATTTAAATGTCATCTTCTATGTCCTTTCACAGCTCATCCAACCATATTCAGGGCGACGATATAATATAAGATAACCCAGTAATGCTCACCAAAACCAGAGATGTGCTGTGGATTATCCCTCTCAAATTTTCTCTTCTAACTAAATCCAAATTGTACTACTTTGAGAATTTATTTACCACTACCAACTAACCCCCAAATAAAGTGTCTTGTAAGCAAGACAAAAATAAAAATAAAAAGCATCAATAGCTTTTTCAGCTCATCAAGACTGAATTATTCATTCCTCTGGCCAATGACCAAGAATCAACGACCAGAAGCTACCTACCCTCGGTGAACCGGAGTCTGTCCCTTTCCAGCTCCCACAGCCGAATCTGGTCCATGATGGTGGGCGGCAGCACAGGTGTCTGCAGGAGCAAAGGATGGCCGGAAGATTCAGGAATACTGCCACGACAACCCATTCTTCCACTGTTCCCCTGAGTTTCTATCACTTTATCACCAGATGCCAAGGGCTGTCAGCCTCTAGCAGCTTGGTGCCTCAATGTACCTGTTTAAGCATCACTGGGTGGGCCCTTGTCCTGAGAAAGTGGATGATCTAGAAAAACAGAAGAATGGGGTCAAGGGCTCAAATAAGAGGGCAGGAAAGCTACTTAGGCTGTCACCTAATATCAATGGAACATCAACTTACTGTTTAAAAAAACTCATAGCCACATGCCTATCATCAGCCCATGCCCTGTTCAGCTGTTGTCCCAAGTTGCTGTTCCCACTGTCGAGCCTGCCACTCCTTCTCTGGCACGTCTGCCCTTTATACAGCCTTGTTTTGTTTTTCTTTAAAATAGCAGCACTAACGGCGTGGCAGGCTCTTAGCTCAGTGTTTTACCACTGTTCTCTCACTAAAGCCTCTCCAAAATCTGGTGAGGTGAAAACTATTTCCATCTTCCAGATGGAGAAACTGAGGATCAGAAACAAAGCAACCAACCTGTTCATGCAACTAGGAAGTGGTGGTACCAAGACACAAATTCAGAGCTATCCCTAGTCCCTCAGGTCTTTCTCTCCAATGTCTGCCTATTCCCACATCTAGAGCCTTGACTTCTCATGTGCCTGATCTATGCTCAGACAACTCTCTGTAACAGGCCTGGTGACCACCCTGTACCCCACAGCACAAGTGCAGCCTGTCTTCCCACCAACCCCCAAGGGGATCTACCTGCTGGGCTGTAATGCCACTGGCGATCGCCTGCTGGACACTCTCCCGGGTGACCTGTGCCACCACCATGTTGGGGAAGCGATAGAGCATCTCCGAGAAGAGGGCAATGAGGGCGATCTGCAGCTCTGACTCTGACCCAGGGACAGGAAGAGAGGATGATGAGGTTCCCCCATATCTCCTCTACTGAGGGAAGGGCTAGGACTTCCTCTAGCCCTGTCCTCATATGGGAAGAGAAATGTCAGAAAACTCTATAAAATGTCAGGTAAACTGAAAAACTACTGGCATTCCTTCCTGCTTCCTTTGCTCTCTGCACTCTTATCCCCAACCTGCTCTCCCAGGGGTCCTCTGTTGACTCACCAGTGTAGGCATACAGTCGGTAATTGGTTTCCACAACAATGAAGCCTGGCTGATGTGCAGTGCCCCCAGCCCCAGAAACACCTGATGAGAGGTTGATGGCCAGGCGTGTGGGGTAGTAACGCCGAGACTTCCTCTGGAAAGGATAGAAGGGAAAGGCAGAGGACTCCCTCTGAGGTGTCACTGCCCTACAACTTCCTTCCTGAGACACAAGACGCCTCCCCAGTGCACAGACCCCCAACTCCCAACTTCTCACCCGAAGGGACCCAGGTATTCAGTCCTGGCAACTGCTTTCTGCTGCCTCCCAATACCCCACTCCTTCTAAAGGCCAAAGCAGCATACCACCCTGCCTCTTCCCTAGAAGCCATGTATTTGGGTGCTCATACCTTCCTCTGGAAAACAAGTCCAAACTCACGCAGATGTTGCAGGAAGTTCAGTAGAGAATCGCTCATACCTTCTACAGAGTAATCCTGGGGAAGAGAAGTAGTCAGCTGGAATCCAAACACATCCCTTTCTACTACTCCCAACCCAGTCCACCTGCTCCCTCTTTTCCTACCTCTGGCCATGCTCTGTCCATTCTCATCTTTCACTCTGTAGCCCCACAGCCTCACTTCCCCTCCCCACCTCTCCCTCTTCAGTTCATCCACCTAAGCCCCCAGCTCCAGCCCCTGCTTACTTTGCCCAGAGTAGAGAAGCTGAGCTGGAAGAGGAAGGAGAGGATCTCCACTAGGTCCATGCCTCGACTCTAAGGAGGGATGGGCAGAGACAAAAGGAAGGGCAGGAAGGAGAAAATGAGAGGAGAGAATGTCAGGGAGCAGAGTCTGTAGGTAGCAGTCTCTGAGTGGGCCCTGAGAAGAGCCAAGCGTGGAGGCGAGCAGCCCCTCACCTGGGCTGTCTGCAGGTACTGCAGCATAAAGTACCAGAGCTGGGCAGGTGTGTCCAGCAACAGGAACTGGAAGCCAGCAGAGGTGATGCAGGGCGGTTCTCCAGGCTCAGCACTGGGAACAGAGAGAGGGACAATGGGGGAGGTGTGCAGAGAAAGGCCACCATCCCCACTGGTCCTCTCATGTCTTCTGATTTACCTCTGGCAACACTCCACTCAACTCTCCTTTTTCAGTCAAGCCCCTCCACTCCTGACCCACCCAAACACTCAGTATAGCAGGGACCCAAGGATACATGGAACCAGGCTGCTGTTGCACTCCTTGCTTCCTCACCTCTTCATGAGCCCAGCCTGAATGAGGAGCTGAGCCAAGTCCTGGCTGACAGCTGCATCAGGGGAGCCCACCATGAAGTGCAGCACCACCTGAGGAACGCAAGGAGACAGAGATGTCTCTAGAGTCCCCAGGAAGTAGGAGCACAAGCAGAGATACACACAGAGTCCCACATCCTCACCTCCCATCGCTCCTCGGCGTACTTATCAAGTGAGGGAACATCCCGAGTATGCTTATCTGGTCCCAGCTGACTTGTGTCATCAGACCAGGCCTTGCCCCTATGCCAGGATGGACCGAGAGTGAGGAGCCCTGCCTGTGTTCCCTGCCTCCCCCCTGCCCTCTTTCCACCCTCACCCCATGGGTCATGAATGGGAGGTCTTTCCTACACTGTGCAGCTGTATCTGGTCCAACTTATTCCTAAAGGAGCTCCCAAAGGTAGAGCCCACAAGGTTCCAGACAGGGCCATCACAGCTCTCTATCCAGAAGTTTAGTTCCCCTGTCCCAGCTGAGGAAGAGGTGGAGGTGACATACCCACCCAGAAGGGCAATGCGGAGGTTCTGGCGGAAGATGGGGTTGAGGATAAGGCCCTGGAGACCACCAGGGAGCAGCTGGGTGTGCCAGATACGGAGGCCGCTCAGCAGCCCTGTACTTTCCTCCTGAGCTCTGAAACAGAAGCAGAGAGGTGAGGGGGTGTCTGGAGAACAAAAAGGAGGCCCATAAAGGCCCCCATTTCTGCCTTTTCTGAACTGGTGATCCTTGGATCACTGTTTCACAGAGTGAAACCAGTGTCTTCTTAAGGCAAATTTCTTTGCCGCAACACTTACCAGAGCCTTGATATAGACATCACAGCTCTCCAAGAGGGAAAACACAGCATGAAGAGTTTCCCAACCTTGTTTAATTACAAGTTTTGTGGTGTACCCATTAATATTTCCTGAAAATGTTCCAAGAACAGCAGTTTGGGAAAACCAGCTGTTGAGAAATTTGTATTTAGCTGAGAATGCAGCAGACTCACTTGCTGAATTCCTTCTTCACCCACAGGGCCACAGCAGCTTGTGGCAAAGGCTGCTCCAGAAAGAGCATCCGCATCACCCAGCTCTTAGCCAAAGATGGGAGCTCCCTGCAGGGGGCAGAAGTAAAATGTTAATATCAGCAACTGCCTTAGATTTGCATCTCTGTCCTCAACCTGCATCTCAGCCTCTCAAACATGTTGTGTCACCCACCCACCCACACACCTTTACCAGTGTTGCTGTCCCCAAAAACACCATCTGTTTTGGCCTGACACAATTTAATCTCCAAGCCCCTTAACTTCTACCCATAACTTATCTGTCTGCAAGCCCCATTACATTGCCCCACCATGGCCCCTGCATGTAGAGCATCCTCACCTGAAGACAGCCAGACAGGTGGCAGGGTGTCCATACAGTCGATCCAATACTCCAGGGTTCAGACCCCCAAGGAACTCCTGCAGATTCCTGCACTGTAGATGTGCCCGGTTCAGTCCAACCTTTGAGGGGGTGCTCTCCATCACCTGAGAAATGCAAGTGTTAGAAACTCATTCCCACACTGCATGCCAGTGTCACCCCTCACCTTTCTCATTCTGGTCCAGATCCACTGGCTCCCACCATGTGGGCCCATCTTTTCTATGGTTTCCCTTTCCATGTTTCCATCTCTTGTTTCTCCCAAACCTGACTGACTTCCTCCTTTCCTGCCTCGTCACCCCACTTCTGGACTCAACTCCAGTCTTCTCTCAATTTCTAATTAACAGAATTGTTAATTGCCCCATATCTGTAGAATTATTTTGTATTTCGATGATTTGTCTCATCTTTACTAAGCAGTGGCAAAAAGACTTGTTTGAGCCCAATCCTCTCTCCCTTCCACCTCTCCTGGTCAGAACGGCCCATAAGCTCCACATCTGTCAGACTTTCCCATCTACTTCTTTGCCCCACTTCTCTTGCTGGGCACGGCAATAAACTACCTCTCCGCTCCACGTCTCCCAAATCTAATTCTACCTCTTTCCTATCCCTCCGCAAGAGTACTACTTCACCCCATTCAACCTGATCCAACCTCCTAGCTTCTCCCCTACTTCTCTCCCACTCCTCCCTCTCACTCACAGCTCCTACACTCCGCCATCCCCTCTCCCGGCCCCCTTACCACTCTGGTTGATCCGCACCGCACCCCCGCACCCCCAGTCGCCCACCCCGAGCCGTCGCTCAATCGGAGCCAAGGTCTCGCATTGGCTCCCGGGAATAAGGGAAAGGATGGTTAAAAAAAAAAAATGAGAGAAGAAGATGGAGAGACAGACGAAGAATTTCACAGACAGGAATCACAAGCGTAGGATTCAGAAGACAAGGGAAGAAGTAAAAAGGTAAGGAGGATAAGAGTAGTTGTTGCACTCCCTGCGGGGCATACTGGGATTTGGAGTTTTGTTTTTGCCCACCCGTCAAGCAGAATGAAGTGCGTCGGACTACAACTCCCAAAAGGCACCGCGGGGAAGCCGCGAAGAAAGAGGCTGGCCTTTAATTGAGAGAGCTCGAGACAACAAAGGCCGGGCCACTTGGTTCCGCGTAGTTCTCCACCCTGGCCGCCAACGTTTTGTCTAACCCATCCAAACGGGAAGCCGGACCGGAGAATAGATGTGCCCCTAGGGCTTCCTCTTGGAGACGCGCAGAAGGCTCGGTGGTGAGACGCTTAGGTTTAGACACGCGTGAAACTAGGTTCCTTCAACTCAGTTGCTCCCGGTAAAATGGGAATACTGCGCTCTGCAGAGCGTTTTCACGAGTTAGGAGTTGTTAATACAATCCAATGCGTCCTTACTGGGCTCATTAAGTATAGATCTTAATTGACATTTCCACCGAGCTTCCTCAACCGTCCCCCCCCCCACACCGCCGTTTACTTAAAAGATCCTAGTAAATACAATGTTTAACATAGTTGTTTGCTCTGATTTGATTCATGAATCTACTGTAAGCAGCGAAGGCCAAAGCTACACACTTCCCTAAGTTCCTATAAGGCCAGTTTTGTTTTGTTTTTTAAGGTTTTATTTATTCATTCATTCATTTATTAGAGAGGGGAGGCGAGGGAGAGAGATGGAGAGAAACATCCCTCCATCAAACATCCATCTATCTGTGGCCTCTGGTACACTCCCCAGCTGGGGCATGTGCCCTGACCAGGAATCAAACTGGCCACGTTTTGGTTTGCAGGATGATGCCCAACCCACTGAGCCACACCAGTCAGGACATGGCCAGTTTTATTATTACCATTTTACAGTCTAGAAGACCGAAATCCAGTGAAATCAAATTTGCCCACAATTGAACAACTAGAAAGTGCCAAAGCAGGAATTTGAAGGGCATTTGCCCAGGACGAGGGACTAATTGTACAGCACTTTGTCGTGTCTGTCCTTCTGTTTCTTTAGCAGTCAATGTTTAAAATCCTCAAAGAAGGCCACAAAACTAACAAAGCTTCTTTATGGCAAATGTTATGTGCAGTTAAAAGACAAATTACAGTCTGGCAAGGAGTATTTGATAAAATGGACAAAATACAAAGAGCTCTTATAAAGCAGTAGGAAAAAGAAACAACACAGTGGAAAGATTGACAAAAGAGAAAACAGGCAATAAACAGAAGAAATACAAATGACTTATAATTAAGTGAAAAAACTGTTAACTTCACTAGTAATTAAGGAAAAGTGAATTAAAGAAACAATAACACATCCAATTGAAAAGTAATTAAGGATCGACCACTTCAATGTTAGCCTTGGTGCACAGTGCATGAGCATACTCATATACTTTTGTTGAAAGTTGACACAGGCATGCTTTTTTTAAGGGCAGTTTGGCAGTACATACCAACAATTTTAGTGTGATTACCCTTTGACCTGGCAACTCCCCCTTTAAGAATGTACCATACTGAAATTCTCCCACCTGGGTGCAGAGATATACATGCAAAGATGTTTATTGAAGTGTATTTGTTGTATTATGAAAACAATGGAAACAGCCCAAGTGTCCATCATTGGGAGTTGGTTAGATAAAATGTCGATCATTGCAACATGTAAAATACTGGGCAACACTTAGGAGAGGAGGTCACTGTGTGACCTGGAGCAACGTACAACCTGTCATGGGGGGAAGAAAAGCAGATTACAAAATGGCGTAACTAGGCCAATCCCAACTTTGTAAGGAGGCTTTATGTGTGTGTAAAACTCAAACAGGTTATATGCTTCATTTTGATGGGAACAAGCTCAGGTCACAGTTCTCTGCAATATAAGGGAAACTGTGAAGTTACACTAGCCACCTGTGGATATTTACATTTAAAACAACATTTAAAATTCATTCCTACTCTGATGGGGGTGTAGCTCAGTGGTTTGGGTGTTGTCTAGCAAGGTGAAATTTCAATTCCTGGCTGGGGCATATGCCTGGGTTGCAGACCAGTTTTCTGGTTGGGGGCATTTGAGAGGCAGCCGATCAATGTTTCTCTCCCTCTCTTTCTCCCTCCCTTCCCCTCTCTCTGAAAATAAATAAAATATTCTTTTAAATAATCTAGGTCCTTAGTCACACTAGCCCATTTCAAGAGACTCACTAGTGAGTACCTATTGGACTGTGCCCGCATAGACCATCTCCTCATTGCAGAGTTCTCTTCGAGATGCCTGCTGGAAGGGATGCCATGGATGAGGGTAAGGGGTCCATGGCAGGAACTGAGTTTCTGGAACTGGTCTTTAGGAAGAAAATCAGTCTGGGCTCCTAGGAGCTGATTTGTAGAAGGAGCTGCCTGACTTAGGAGTATCTATCCTGTGCTCCAGAACTGGCTGTGATATCTAGTTTCTGACTGCCCCTCAGGCAACATCGTGGAGAAAGAGCAGAAATCCAGAAGCCCACACAGGCTGCTTCTGAGCAGCTTGCCCTCTACAGCTGTGCTGCCTTGGCCAAGTGGCTTAATCTGATAAGAAGTTTTCTTCTCTGTGAAATAGCAATAATTTTAGCTATTTTATATGTTGGGAGTATTAAATAAGATATAATATGTAAGAAGTATGGTACCTAGCACATAGTAGGTGTTCAGTAAATATTATTTTAAAAAAAAAAAAGCTGTTGTAAGTGCTACAAAGAAGAGAGTCATGTTGCTCCGAGAGTATCAGTAGAGGGTTTGACCTGGTCGGGCAAGTCAAGGGCAACTGCTGAGGGACAAGCAGGCATTACTAAGGCAGAAGCAGGAAGCTGTGTTCCAGGTGGGCAGCAGCATACTATGAAGGCCATGTGGCAGGAAGGACTGAGGCTGGTGGGCAGAACTGAAAGGCTAGTGGTGCGTAATGGAGAGAGAAGGGAAGGTCCCAACCTGGAAAAGGGGAGCCAAAGTTGGCCAAGAAGATTTTGTTCTTATTCTAAACTCAATGGAAAGCCATGAAAGGGTTTGAAACAAAGGAAAGGGATTAGATTTATGTATTTTCAAGATCACTCTGGCTGCAGGGCTGACAACAAACCAGAGAGGAACAAGACAGATCCTAAAAGACCATTGTTCAGGCAAGTGGGAGGTAATGTGTGCTAGGGGTGATAGAGAGAAATGACAATTGAAGGGAAATTTGGGAAGCAAAATCAACAGAGCCTGGTCATAGACAGGATTCGGGAGGGAAGAACAGGGGACCCCAGGTTTCTGGCTTGTACAGCAAAGTGGTTGACGCTGCCATTTAGTCAGGAAACTGTGGGGGAGGAAGTTTGAACACGTCAGGATGAAAAATGCACATGAAGTCTTGGTGCTTGCACTGCTCGGTCTCAGTTTGGAGCAGTGATTCTCAACCAGTGTGGCGCAAGAATCTTTAAAACGTGCAGTACCTGACTATTTAGTCAGGGACACTGACCTCTTTTCCCTTAGATTGTCAAATTAAAAAATGACAACAGCCAACACAATAGTTGTGCCATGTGAGAAAATCAAAATTATACCTATCTTTTATATCAGATCAGCAGAAAAAATATTTTTGGTGTGCCGCAGATTTTTAGTAATTAATTTATGTGTGCTATGAGATGAAAAAGATTGAAAATCGCTGGTCTAGACCTTGAGTTCTGAGCTGAGAGATGGGAGATCTCGGCTCTCCACGTGGCGTCTGTCCCTAACCATTCTGGGTTCTGGCTTCTAAACCCTCGGCCTGTTGGTGCCCACCTTGGACTGTGGTTCACAATGGTCTGACCTTATGTAGGTTTCAGCAGGACTCTTAGATCCATGTCCTGGACCCCAAGGGCCTATGAATTGAACCTAAGATTAAGTTATCTTTATTGTTATCCTCATCATCCAGCTGGCTCATTTTGTGAATATCATCAACCATGACCCCTGGGTCTTTATTTCACAAGATGGGTCTCCGCCTTTTCTAATACTTGCAACTGAATTTTTTTCCTTTCCAACCAAATTTTAACTCTTTGTTAATGTTTTCTTGGTGGTTATAGGTCATCCTTCCAAGGCTTTGAGATAATTTAGCCTCTTGTTTCTGGCTCCCATCAAGTCATCCATTGGGTGATTGGCGTGCTCGATGAGCCTAATTCCAGGGATTCTCCACTTGGGACTTCCAGATCTTTTGGTGGGGGGTGGGGGTGGGGTCCTAGAATATGGGGCAGGAAAAAAAGACTTAGCATTTCTTCCAAGTGTGAGTATGAGCAAAACTCCAGCAGTGCTAGCAGTGCCTGTGACTATCACTAATAAACACCACAGCTATTTTCGTATCCCATGAGTCTTAGAAATCGCAGATGTTATCATTATACTATTTGAAAATGTCAGTACTTATTACACCTGCTGCTAGATGTTATTAAATATACCTAAAAGGATGTTAATATAGCATAATCGTTAGCATTTGGTAAACTCTCTATAATCCTATCTATATATATACACACATACCACTTTAAATGGGTTTTAAAACATAATTCTGAGGAGGAATCAATAAACCTCTCCCAACTGTCAGAAGGACTCATGGCTCAAACCAGGTTAAGACCCCAGGCCTCCTGCAGAGATCTTGTTGGAGCTGATGAGGGTTTTCAGCTGATGAACCTGAGGTCCCCCTGGCAAGGGCCTGGCTTATGGAGACACAGAACACTGTTCCGCACAAAGTGTGCAGTAGTAGGAAATGGAAGAGAGAGGAGGAAAAAGAGAAGGAAGAAAATGGGGTGGATGAAAGGAGGCCAGGAAGCAGATTCTACCAAAACCCCAAGAAACTTATGCGTAGCTGTGGAAAACTCAATCTTTATTACCTGCCTAGTGCAGGGGATTAAAATTGCATTGAGCTAGATCCATATATTAGTGTAAAAATCTGTGTCTCTCCCACCAAAACTGTACAAATCCCAAGTGATTATAGAAAAACAAATGTGGCAGCTACAATAGAGATGCCCAATCCCAGGACCTCAGGTGTTGTTCCTTCTCTTCCCTAATCCCGATTTTATTCCACAGAAACATACAGACTTAGAGAAGTTCTAGTTCGAACATGGCAGGGAGAGGTGGGCATGACTGAGGGTTAGGGGTAAGGATCACCCCCAGGTCCAGTGTTTCAGAGGATGGGGGGGAATAAGCCAAAGCTGAGGACAATTCCAAGAGTAGGACAATTCCTTTTTTTGTCCTCCTCACTCCCCAAATTCTCAGCCAGTGGGGTCCAGTGTGTGATGGAGAGAGGGTTGGGGGGGCCACAGCCTCTCCTCCAGGAACCAGTGTTGTCCATGGGCCCAGGTGCTCCAGGGGCCAAGTCCAGTGTCTGCTCTGTATTTGCCCCACAATCCCAAAGGGATGGCTAGAAGATGCCTGAGAGGACCCCATCCGCAGGGCGAGCTGGGTGTGTGGTGGGGGCTTTTAGGAGAGAAGCAGGGATGGTGTCAGCTCCCTAGAAGGCCCGGCCCACCTGTGGTCACACTGCCTCTCAGAGGTGAAGGGCAAGGGGAGTGCAGGTGCCATTGGCTCCTCGGGTTTGTTGCTGCTGGACTCCCCTAAGTGTCCCTGAGGGCCACTGGGTGTCATGATTCACACTGTGTTGAGTGCATCTTCTGCCAAGAACCGATGCAGCTGGGAAAAGGGTGGTCGCTGCTCAGGCTCCCGGCTCCAGCACCGAAGCATCAGCTCGTATAGGCTCAGCGGGCAGGCAGACGGCCGGGACAGGTACACCTACATTGTGGCAGCAGTGTGGACAGAGGCAGGGAACAAATGTTCTTTAGTTCCCAAGAGACAGGCTCTCCCCTCCCAGCTCCCAGCCCCATCCTCCTGGCCCGTCTGCTCTGACCTGCCGGCCCTGGTCTCGGAAGAACTCCCCTGCATTCTCAATGACTTGTTCATCTGTCAGCTGCCCAAAGGGCTGGGTCCGGCAGAGCATCAGCACTTCCCACAGAGTCACCCCAAAGGCCCACACATCACTTGCTGTTGTGAATTTCCCCTGGTGTGTGGATAAGGCAACAGGCAGAGAAAGGCGTCAGGCAACACAGGCTTCTTCCTTTCCCCATAGCCCATGGCCCCTCAGCACTTCCCAGGGCGGACGCCACTCTTCCCAGTGGGCTCACTCCCAATAAGCCTGTTCCTCCCTCCCTCAGCTCTGCCTTCCTTCTCAGGCTCTAGTCCTCTCCCTCATCTCTTCCCTTTTCTACCCTCCTGCCCTCCATTTTCTGGTCCTGTCTAGCTCCCAACTCATCCGCTTCTCTCTAGCCCCCTCTGCCCCTTAGCCTCTCTTGGTCTCTGCCACTCTGACTTCATCATCTTTCAGGTCCACTGGTCTCCTGGACCCTTCCCCATCACTCCATACCTCCCTGCTTTCTCCAGGCCCTGAGCCACAGGGAACCTTAGAGGACACTGGTCTAAACCCTCACTTTATAGATGAGGAAACTGAACGAGACCACAGACTTGAAGAGGCAGCCAGAGCTCCCTGCCCTGCCTGCCTCTCACCATAAGGATGCACTCCCAGGCCATCCAGCGGATGGGAAGCACCGCTCGGCCCTGCACACGGTAATAGTCCCCAGCATAGAGGTTCCGGCTCATGCCGAAGTCAGCGATTTTGATGGTGAAATTTTCCCCAACCAGGCAGTTCCTTGTGGCCAGGTCCCGATGCACAAAGTTGAGTGTGGCCAGATAGCGCATGCCTGAGGCAATCTGGGCTGCCACGTGCAACAGCATTGGGTAGCTGAGTAAGGGAGGCAAGGACAGAGGGTCATTGAGCTAGCCCCAGCCTCATCCTCACCTCACAGATTACCAGGAGAGGAAGGGCAGCCACTCCCTGGGACCAGGCTATACCAACTCTGGTGCTGAGACAGAAGTATCAGGTGGAGGCCTGCAGGTAGGTACCTGTTCAACCTTCCTGTGACTCATCTGACCCCAGGGAGCTACTGCTTTTCTTATGTCCCTGATGTGGACTCAGGCAGTGAGGGTGACAGAAGGCACAGGGAAATTCCTGACAGGGTCCAAGTTCCTTCAGCCCCTCACTGTAGCCATGTCTGACTTTTCTGGCCTTCTTATTCCTCATCCCAGGCCTCCCCAACCCTGGAGCCTCCACCTGCCTCTCTACCCCTTAGTCCCCTCTACCTTCAGGCTGGAGCTCTCAGGGAAAGGCCAGCCTGGGTACCCACTGACCTGATGGTGGGTCCCTGGGTGGCCTCCCCATCCCCCAGGGCCCCCTCAGCCGCCTTGTCCTCCAGCTGGTGGGCACTGAGGAACTGGTTAAGGTCACCGTTCTCCATGTAATCAGTAATCATGCAGAGAGGGTCATCCTGCACACAAACGCCCAGCAGCCGGATGATGTTTGGGTCCTTTAGCCTTGACATGATTTTCACCTCCTTCAGAAAATCATTCCTAGAGACAGGGAGAAGGTAGCAAGCGAGGACACCGGGGGTGGGTGATGATCTACACCTGTCCCCCTGCTCACGTGGACCAGCACCCCACCCCAGCGTACACACCGATTCGCTGTGATGTGGGGGCCTTCCCCAGACAGCCCTCTGTTGTCTCTGCCACATTTCTCTGTAGATTACTCCCCACTCTGTATGCCCTCCCTGCCCTTGCAAGTACCAATTCTGGTCCTTACCTGGCATTCTTGGTGGCATCTGGCCGTAGGATCTTGACAGCTACCAGCAAGGGGTGTCCCTTGTGCACATTAAGGGGGAAATCAAGACTGACAAGATCTTGAGGGTTCTCTACCTCACAAAGGTGCACCTAGGGAAGTAAGGTCATTTGTTAGATGGTCAAAAGGTTTCCCAAGGTTGCCCTGACTAATGTGGCTCAGTGGGTTGGGCATCGTCCTGCAAACCGAAAGGTCACTGGTTCAATTTCTGGTCAGGGCACATGCCTGGGTTGCAGGCCAGGTCCCCTCTTGGGGACGTACCAGAGGCAACCAATTGATGTTTCTCTCGCATATCAATGTTTTCCTCCCTCTCTTTCTCCCTCCCTCCCCCATCTCTAAAAATAAATAAATAAAATACTTTTTTTAAAAAAAGATTCAATTAGGATAACACAGTCACAGATGACAGGTTCCTGCTCAAGGGGGATATGTGGGCATGGCCTCAGAACCCCAGATGGCTGGCTGGAAGGGATCCTCCTTACCTCCCCAAACTGGCCCTCACCAAGCTTCTCCTTGAAGCGGAGCCGTGACCGAGGGAAATCCACTCTGGGGGGCCCATCCCCAGCCACCCCTGGGGGCAGTGCAGGCACAGCATAAGTGTTGCCCCCAGTGACACCCTGCAGAGTCACAATGTCAGCCTCGGCATAATGGGGGACACTGTTCTGGGGAGGCGGGGGCAGAAGCGGGGCACCTGGCTTCTCAGGCTCCATGTAGTCCCCACTGCAGGCTGGAGGGATGAAGGAAAGAAAACAGGACCAGCATCAGGAACAGCCCCTGAGGGCCATGGTTCTTCCCACCCCAGCCTTCCAAGGGTGCCATCTCCCAGCTGGGTGACAGACTAGGTCTATCCTCCATCAGCTTCCTCAAACCAGAAGAAATGCTAATGTGGGATGAGCTAGCTGTTCTAGAGTTTTCAAGGAAGTGGAGATGGTTATAAAGTCTTATTCTCTAGGGACCCCCACACAGCCCAAGAAACCATGAGGTAAGTCTTGTCCTGAAGAGGAATTCCTTTACCCACCATCAGAAGAAAGATGGTGCCAGCCATCCTATCAGCCTCCACTTTCCAAACCTTTGCCCCACTCCCTGCCAGCCCCTCCCCTTCACTGAGCTTCCCCACCCCCCTTCTCCCATGGCCCCCACTCTCAGCCTTGGCTCTTCCCTGCCCTCAATACCCAAACCCTTCCTGACCCAACACACCAAGCTCAAAGACAAGCAGAGACAAGGGCACACAGAGAAAGGAACAGTTCCTCACAGCTCGTACAACAAGGGGTCTACAGACAGAGGAGAAGAGGCAGAGCTGCTCCTCTTAGCCCAGGAGAAAAGGTGACAATGAGGAGGCAACACCAAGGAGAGGAACAGACAGAAAGGGAGGGGGTGTGAGCCTTCACCTCTGGGACTGCAGAGAGAGGATACATGGGGGGACAGGGCAAGCACCCAGGGTGAGAGGCCCTCCTCCTTGAAGCTCTAGAGAGAGGGGAGAACAAAGGAGTTACAGGAGAACCTGGGCCACCACCGCAACCTCCTCTCTGGCTCTGGAGAGCTGAAGAGATGGGGTGGAAAAGGAAGAGGGGGACAGAGCTGAGAACCAGTGGGCTTTCTACATCTCAGCTCAAGGGGTGGGGGTGGGGGAGGCCTTAAAAAGAAGCAGCAGAGGAGAGCTAAAGGCATAAGAGAGTCCTCCATGGGAACTCAGGAGAGCAGAGGAGGCCACAGTGAGGCGAGGAGGCAGTGCAAGGTGTGAGGACTTTTCCTTGTCCCAGTAGAGGTATTGGGAACCTGGTGGAGCCCAGGGCAGAGGGGCTTACCCTGGGTGTTGGTGGGTTTGGCCCAAGCGGCCGTGGGGGGGCCTGGGCCTCGAGGGGGACGGGCGTAAGTGGCCAGAAGGAGGCGGTAGGCCGGATTGGAGAGCAGCAACGCTGTCGGGAAAAGGAGGGGTGGGGGAGACACAGGGAAGGGATGAGACTCAAGGCTAGACAGACAGGGAGAACCAGAAGACAGCAAAACCAGGGGTGACGGAAACAAGTGTACTAAGAGAGACAGGATAAAACAAGGATATGGAGAGTGCTGGATAGCCGGTTGGATAATGAATGGATGAATAGATGGATGGATAAATAGCTGATGGATGGTTAGATGAATGCATGGATGGGCAAATGGATGACAGATAGATGATGGATGAATAAATGGGTATATGAATATATATATCTAATATAGATATATAGACATAGATATAGATATAGATGAATGGATAGATGAGTAGTGGATGAATGGCTGGATAGGTGATGGATGGATGGATGGAAGGATGACAGATGGATAGATGAGATGAGCAGACAAATGATAGATACATGATGAATGGATGAATGATATATGAATATAGATGGATAGATGATGCATGGAGAGCTGGATGGCTGGAAGTAACATGGTGCGTCTAGGAGAAAGGAGAGGGGCCAGGAAGACACAATGTGAGGGCACAACAGAGAAGATGGAGAGGTGTGTATGGAACAGAGACAGTAAGTCTTGAGGGAGATTATGTGGTAAGGACATGGAATGATATAGTGGGGGGGGGGGGTAACCAGGGGCCACAGAAATAAGAAAATGAATTGAAATTGGGGACAACAAAAACGAAGGGGATGGGAAAGGAACACAATAAGAAAATAGGCAGTGAATGGAGGCAGAACTGGAACAAGTCAGGTCTTACCAGAGCCATTGGGGACACTGGGGGCAGAGTGGGGTGGATTCCCACGAGGCCGAGGCTCCTGGTAAGGGGGTGGCTCTCGAGGACCTGGGCGGTTGTTGATGAGGATGGTGTCCCCAGGGACAGAGAGATGAACTGTCAGCTCCTCTTCTAAGACCTGACGCTCAGCCTTGTCATGGAGAAGGCAAAATGTGAACTGTGCTGCTGCTCAGCATGCACATCCCAGCTCTTTGTTAAATGCTGTCCCCACATCCCCTTATTCTATCCTCACAACAGCTCTAGAGTTGTATCGACAATTAACTCCACAGATAAAGAACCAGAGGCTCAAGAGCATGTGAGTGCCAGGGTGGGATCTCACCCATATCTGACTAGTTTGTAATTGTCAACGTTAATGTGCATCACCAGCCCAGACTCTCACTGAAAGACATGGGTTTGGGGTATGATAGACTTCTTTTGGCTGCTCCTCCAGCTTCACCCTTTCCCACTCAGCATCTGCCTCAAGAGGTGACCAGTGTAGACTTCAGCAACAGACTGTGGTTGGGTTAGCCAGAGAGGAACCCCAGGAGGAGCTTGAAGGGCAGACCCATGGAAAGCGCTATCTCACTGATTACACTCCCAGCCCCTCCCTCAGGGGAGGGCTCAGGCTACTGCATCTCTGAACCAGAGTCTGCTGCCTCACGGAAGCACCCTCTGCACAGGCTCACTGCCTGAGTTCTGGTAAGTGTGGCCTCCTCTCACCAAGCAGCCCAGGATGATGACACTGTGGTGACTGGCCCTGGGAGCCTCACTACTCCTCTGGATTTAAATGCACCCCACCCACACTTTTGTAAGTGGTCTCTTTACTTAGGCCCCCTCCAATTATTCTAATTAGACTGTGCTGAGTCCTTGATGGACCCTGACTAATGAAGACACAGGTGGCCTTAGGCATGGAGCCTTACCCTGCCCCAGCCACCCACCTTGCTGAGGAGCCTGCGCCAGTGCAGTCGCCACAGCATGAGAGCAATGATGAGCAGCAGCAACAGAATGATGGCCACCAGGCAGCCGATTAGGATGGCAGTTGGGCTCCCCTCGGCCTTGGCCACAGGCTGCTGACCCCTGGGCTCCAGCTCTGGCAGGGGCAGGAGGGTCAGAATGACAGAAAGTTTCCCACCCAAGGTGGGGGGCTGCAGGGAGGACTGGTGCACAGGACCCACACCCGGAACAGGCCCCAGGGCTGCTCACCCAAGCTGCTGAGGTTGGTGGGATGTGGGCCAGGTGGCCACCAGGGGGCTGGTGGGAAGGTGCCCCCCAGAGCCAGAGAGGAGTCATTCACAACATCTGGGAAGAAGAAAGAGAAGAAAGCAAGGCAGATAGAGAGGAGAGATGTAGGGAGGGAGGGGGACCTGCAGGAGACTAGTGAGGAGGTGAGGAGTGGGAGCATAATGGGTGGTAGGAACAGGGTTTCAGGGGTCTGGAGGCCCTGCCTGTGGTGGATGTTAACCTTTTAGCTGCTGGATTGTGGGGAGATTCAGGGCTCCCAGGGAAGCACAGGGTAGGGATCGTAGTATCAGGAGGCTTAGAGAAGAGGTTATTTCCTAACCAGCACAGAGTATTTCAATACTTTAACAGCCAGCAGTATCATATTGGCTCAACATCAATCCTAAGTAAGGGTCTCATACAGGAAAGACAGAGACAGTGGGGGGAGGGGGGAGCATTCAAATTATTTGGGGGACCCACTGCCTGAGAAGTTTTGTGAGTGATGGGTAGGCATGGTGCTGGGGGAGGGTGTCTTGGGGACCTGAGGGCTTGGCAGTCCCAGAGGTTGGGGACTGATCTGACATCAGGGCTTACCAGAGATGAAGGAGATCTCACTGAAGAGTAGCCAAGGCCCAGCAAAGAGGAAGCGGCACTGCAGAAAGCGGGCCACACGGCCGCCCAGGGGCACCGACACAGCCCGGGCTCTGGGGTCCCCCAGGCTGCCCCCCAGGGCGTGGCGCACAGGATCCCCCTCCCAGGCCATGGCTGGGCCCCACTTGAAGTGACACTCCACCCCTCCAGGCAGGCGGGCTCCCAAGGTGTGCATGTTGTTACAGTGGACCTGAGGGGAAGGGAAAAGGGACGTAGGGCCAAAGCCAGGTAAGCATTTCAGGGGTACCCATCCTGGTCTCACAGCTTTCCCTGGGAGCTGGACACACCCACCTGCATGGCCTGGAAGGCCCTCAACCTGTCAAACTCAAACTCCATCTCCATGTAGCCACTGGGAAAGCTGTGGTTGCTCCATCCCACATAGTCATAGCCTGGCCAGACCCGCAGCTCCTGGCTCTTCCGAAAGTCGTCCAGCCCCACCACGCCGTCGGCCAGCTGGCCCAGACCTCCGTACTGCAGCCTGGAGAGGCAGGGCCAAGGAAGAGGTTAAAGTACCTCCTACCCTGATGCTCTGCCACCCCAACCCCTGCAGTGGCCTGGCCCAGACCCGGGACTAGAATGAGTACTTTGAGTCACATGCTGCACAAAGCACCCTATGTTGTGTATGTTTATTGTGACAGTTTTCAACAGATATAAGTGTTAGCAAAGGAGTGTCTCTTTCTAATTCATATGAAGTGTCATATGAGCTAGTGGTCGCCTTACTGCCCTTCAATCCTGGTCCTGTCCCTTGCGGCTTCAGCTAACCCATGCCCCTCCCCATTCTCCCATCTCACTGCCCAGACAACTTACCAACCCCTGACTCCCGCCCACTTCATCCCCCCCTCCTTCCCCAGGCTTCAGTCCTGCAGGGCCTACTTCCTCACCCGCCAACCGTGTGTGTGGTGTGTCCGTCATAGGTGGAGTCGTTGAGGTGCACGGCCTCCGATAAGTACATCGTCTGCCCCACAGGGGCGGTGTAAGACAGAAGTCCATCTGAGGCAGGGTGGGAAGAGGGGTGTGAGGGCAAGGAGCCTCCGTCCCCCATCCTTCCACAGGCCCACTGGCATGGAGGAGGCAACATTGGCCAGTTCCCTTCTCACTCAGAGTGACAGCTTCCCAACAGGAGAAAGAGGTACCTGGATGCCCCTCTCACCAGGTCAAGAAAGGAGTTCTCAGGGGGATGAACCCCTGAATAACTCACCCTTCCAGAGGCAGCCGTAGAGCTCCACCCGCAGACAGACACTCATGACCCGGTCCGCCCGGGGGTAGAAGCGAACCAGCCGGGCCACCATGGGGGGCCCAAGGTCCTTCAGCACCACTCCCCCAGGGTCCTCATTACCTAAGATCACCTGTGGGCCAGAAAATGGGGTGGATAGGTGGGAAAGGCAAATCTAACTTCCCTGTCACCAGCTGCTTCTTGGCCCTGCCCACGCCACACAGAGATCCAGGAAGGGGGCTGCCGAGCACACAGGCTGTGGGGCTGCAGCAGAGACCTCCAACACCTCTGTCAGCCTAAGGGTCAGTCCACCCATTCCGGCATCATCCCTTCCACTCCTGGCCTGGCTCCCTGTATCTGTCTCAAAGCCACTCAGCTCATTGTGCCAGGGGCCACCCCATCCTCACAGCCCTGCTCCTCTGCTCCAGTTCCCCCATCCCCTCTGTTTACTCTGCAGGTGCTGGTCCAGAGCCTGCCATGCACCAGCCCTCATGTCCTCAGTGGTGAGCCCTCACATCCTCAGTGGTGAGCACCAGTCCCTCCCCTGCAGGACTAAGCCCAGTAGGAGAAACAGCTGTGAAGAACAAGAGGAAGGAAGTAGGCCTGGAGCGGTGGGAGGTGGAGTGGTCGAAAAAGGCTCTGAGGAGGCGACATTTGGGGGAAGAACTTAATGGAGTGAGGGAGAGCCTGTGAACATGGGTCGGGGCAAGGGTGGAGATTTCCAGGCACAGAGAACAGCAAGTGAAAATGTGCTGAAGCTGTGGGATGAGCCCGAGCTTGTTCAGGAACAGCCAGAAAACCAGGGTGGCCCAGGTGGGGCAGGATAATGGATAGGCAGGAGCCAGAGCAGACCAAGCTTCTGCACTCAGGAAGGGGATTCCCTTTTGCTCCGGCACAGTGGGGAGCCAGCAGAGAGCTATCAGTCAGTCAGTGTGTTTTTTAAAGTATGCTGGATGTGGCCTCTCGGGCAAGATCCGACTTCAAATAGGAAGGGCAGAAGCAGAGAGAACAGTTCGGTGACTACATCGGGACTTCACCTAAGCCGGGGTGGGGTGGGGATGGTGGGCAGAGATGAGAGGCAGGAAACAGCATGGAGGTAGCAGAGACTGGCCTTGCTGATACATTGGAAGCAGGAGGTGAGAACAAGGAGTCAAGGAAATCATCTTAGTTCATGGCCCAAACAACTAGGCACATTTCCTGAGCTGGAGAACACTGTTGGGGTGGGGGGAGACAGGCTTGGGGTGTGCATGGGACTCAAGTTCAGCTTGGGAAATTGATGGTAAGTTTGAGACACCTGTTAGACATCTAAGTGGAAAGGTGCCAAAGTTGGTCAGGCGTGCCAACACTAGACAGAGCTCAGGTGGAGAGGTTGTGAATTGGAGGATGGGCAGTGGGTATGTGGCATTTAAAGTGTAGCTGGAGAAGAGCCACCCTTCCTGGCTGCTGCCCCTGCTAGCCTCACCTCCTGACCCCAGCGGTCCCTCCAGTCCATCCAGCGATGGCCGTCCCGGGAGTAACGCAGCCGGTAGCTGGGGGAGAACTCCTTGCCCAGACCCCCGGCATGCCGCCCCTGCGTGCCCACCAGAGCCACCAGGTGCAGTCGCCGAAGATCCACTTGCAGGTACTCCTCCTCCTTCGGAAAGACTGGCCCTGCGGGGCACCATGCCCCATCCCCATCGCTGCTCTCCAGCCTGGGAGGGGGCAGGAGGTGACAGGCAACATTTGGCCCTGCGTCTGCCTCTGGATCTAGTATTTAAAGCCCCACCCTTCCCAAGACTATGGAAGTTTTATTGGCATTGGCCTTCTCAGAAGCCTCTTGGCTTGTGCAGAGGGTTTGGAAGGGCAAGTAGAGACCCTAGCAGTTAACCTCCAGGGCAGCTCCAGTGTGCCAAGTACCTGCTGTGGCGAGCAGCTGTGGAGTCTGACCAGGAGCTGGAAGCAGAGATGTCTCCATCTGGGATAGTCCGGTCCTGCATGCCCAGGGCATAGCGGCACTTGGCTGGGTGAACACAGGCAGATAGATGGTCAAGGCCCCTGATTCTCTGACTCCCAAGCCCCATCCTTCAGGGACCCAAGAGCCAGTCTCCTCACCAGGGTCAAAATGTCCCTTCATGTCAGCATCTCCAGTTGCCACCAAGCACAGCAGCAGCAGTAGAGATGGGAGGGCCCCTGGCCCCATAGCTCCTGACCCTGTGGGCCTAAGGGGGTGGAGGTAGCATCTCTGCAGGAGACAAAATGGGCGGGAGGTAAGTTAAAGGGCAATCGGGGAGCCCAGGTCACAGCTAGCAGCAACAGAGAGGCAGAATGGGCTGCTCTGGGCACAATGGCAGTAAGACGACAACAGCGGGAGTCGTTTGACAGCATCAGCTGTATTTTCAGAATGATTCCCATGTGCCAGACACCAGGCTAAACTCTGGTCCCCTCCCCACCTAGGAACCCAGAATTCTAAGACAAGTGGGGGACTCCAGCACTTTCCAACATCGAGGTCCTCTGTAGCCCCCGTTAGGCCCCGTGTGATCCCTGGACCAGCAACTTCAGCAGCCATCTGGGGGCTTGGGAGAAATGAGGGGTCTCAAGCCCCACTCCAGACCAGCACGTCAAGACAATTTCTGGGTGATCTGTGCCCGTGAAAGTCTGAAAACCCCTGCTCTTCCTCACTGGGGCCCAGGCAGCTCATCCCAACTAAAACCATTTCATCTGGTATGTTCTTATGAACCCTGGTACAGGGAAAGCTCTACTGACCTCTCCTCTTCCTAGGTATGCACTGAGCTCCCCAGGCCCTGGAATCCTGAGGGACTTCTCAGGCCACCCCTCATACCCTAGCTCTCCCTGCTCAGCCTTCCACCAGACCAGCTGTGCCCCCAGTTCCTGCTTTCTGAAGGAGGAAGGGCCCAGGGCTGAGGAAAAGGCTGAGCTGCCTTGGAGAGGACGGAGGGTCTGAAGACAGGGCTCAAGTCACCCCAGGAGGTAGGAGGAGTGGGGGACACTCCCCCATCCCTTTGTCCTCCTTCAGCTGCTCCCACAATGCTTTAGGCAGGAATGTGAGAGGCAGCTGAGACCCCACAGCTCCGAAGCAGCAGCTGAGGGGCAGACTGAGTTGTGGGGGGCACCCTGGATCCAAGCAAAGCTAGGACTAGAGGCATCATGCCTAGTCCCTTGGAGGTCCAGGAGCTACACACAGGGGCCTGGAATTCCTGGGTCCCACTCTCCACCCCCACCACTGTCGGAAACAGTGGGGCCCTTGTTCCCCTGAGTAACCTTTATGCCTATCCCAGATGAGTCATCGGAGCCAGACAGAGCAAGAGAAGCCCGGGCAGAGATACAAAAGCAAGCAGAGGATAGGAGGCAGGGGGGTGAAGGGAGGCAGGGCCAGGAACACAAAGCAAGAGGTAAATAAAGTAGGCTCAGAAGCCAGCAGAGAAACGCAAAGGCACAGCCGCCTGGGGCAGTGCTTCTCAGATGCCCCCATCCCCCATTCTCTCCACAGGGTCAGAAACAAGAGGACAGGTCCGCCAGACCGACCCCAACTCCACCCACTCTGCCCCATTATGGCCAATTACACATGGAGGCAGGTTGTTCACTCTCCTTTCCCCACCCCCACTCCAGACAACACTCACACAGCTCTGTATATACAGACACACACTCAGACATACATGGTCAGACATGTGGACTCACAGAGCCTGCTGAAAACACAGGCTAGATTAGCAAGCACACACACACACCTCCGTGTCTCACAGACAACTCGCCGCAAACTCAGTGATACGCTCCCATGTGACATCTACGTAAATCTGTCACACACACAGACTCCCAGCCAAGGCAAACACATACGCTCCCACATCAACTCCATCCACACCTTGGCCTTCTTTGAAGTCCAAGCCCACCACTTAGTGAGGAGCCATCATCAGATACCTATGAATATGATATGACAAGATATCACATATGTGCTCCTGCCATTAGAGGACAGTGTGAGACACACACATTCAGGCCCTTCGTGGGCAGGATCTCATGGGCCCACCACCCAATATACAGGGTGACCAAGCCAACCAGAAGTCAAGGGGGTGGGGAACTTGGACAGCTGGTGGCAGCTGAGGAAGAGGCCGGAGGCTGCTTTCACCTGTCTCACTGTACCACTCAATTCTGCGCACAGTGACCGCCCTCTGCAACAGTGAGTCTGAGCACCAGCCTGGCTGGGTGGAGGTTCGGAAAGGAATGTGCAGCCAGCAGGGGACCTGTGGGTGGGGTAAGGCTGGGGGGAGGGAGTGGAGGAGGGACACTGAGGATGGTGCTCATTCTCTCACCTCGGAACCACCTGACCATTCAGTGTGGATGGGCGGCTGCCACAAGCAGGTTAGGGAACCAGTCCCTCCGCTGGGCTGTGGCCAGGCTGCCCCCTGGGAGCCGGCTGGTGGAGGTCCCAGGGACCAGCCAGGCGGGAGGGCAGGCCCACTTCTCAGGGGCCGAGGAGATGATTCAGTGGGGCTACCTATGAGCACCTGTCTTCCTTGCGTAGTAAAGGCGGCGAGGTGGGGGGTGGGGGGGTGGAGGTCCTTGCTCAATGCTGGAACACACTTTCCCGACGTCAGGGGTTCCCACACTTACAGACAGTAAGCCAGAGCCCTCGGGAGGCGGACAGGGGCAGACCCCGAGGGGCTGGACAAGCAAGTGCAGGTTGGCAAGTCCTGCCTCCCCGGTGCGGCCCGCACTCCAGGGCCGCCGCGCTGGCCCCTCCGCCCAGCGGGGGTCCTCGGCTGCTCTCCCTACCTCTCATCGCTCTTCCCGCGGATCCGGCGTCCAGCCCGCAGTGGGGCCTTGATGGCCACGGCCGGGCGAGGGGCGGGGAGGCGGTTGGAGCCGGAGCGGAGGCGCCGGCGGGGCTCGGGTGTCGGTGGCGGCTCCCTGAGCAGCTGTCGGGGGCCTGTTCCGGGGAGAGGAGCCAGGGAGGTACGACACCGGCCCAGGCACCGCCTCCCTCGCCTGGCCCCATTCCCTCCCCCTGCCGGCGCCCAGTCGCAGCCCGCCCCGCCCCCTCCCGGCGCCAACGCCCTGCTCCCCGTCAGACCTTCTACTACCTCCACGCTGTCCCCAAGGTCACTGCCCACCACGTCGTGGTGCCCCTGTCGCCCTCCACCCACCCATCCCCCAGGTTCCCCACCGGAGAGGACCACCGAGCTGAGGCCCCCCGCGGCCGCCTTATTCCTCTTTAGGGCCTCCCACACACCCAGCCCCTCCCTAGTCCCCCTTTTCTGGGCTCAGTTCCGGGGGCGGAGGGGAGAGGAAGGTGATGGGGGGGGGGGGGGCAGCCCCAGGGCAAGGCGAAGAAGCAGGTTCCCACAGGCCCAGGCCCCAGCCCAGCAGCAGGAATTCGGTTGGGGAAGAGAAGCAGGGCTCACCTGCCCAACCAGCGCTCTCCCCAGACCCACTCTGCATCCCAACCTCCACTGTCCCAGAGGCTGGCTCCAGCCCCTCTCTCCCGGCCCTTCCAGTTCCTCCACAGACTCTGGGGTCCAGACTCCCGGCCCTGGAGTCCTCCTCAGCCCTCAGGCCCAGCCAGCTCTGGCCCCATGCGCCTCGCAGCAAATACAAACTCACCCAGACAGCAGCCCAAGGAGAAACACGAAGTCCCACCCTGACAGATACACAAAAGCACTGCCAGGATGAGGCTGGCCCTGGGGAGAGCCAAGGAACAGATGGGCATGCGCTCCAACCCACCATAGACACACAAACCCAAGGGTACCCCACCTGCTAAGGGACACCCTAACAGACAGCTAGGGTCACTCAGAGAATTACCTCTCCCCATCATCCCCTTCCACAAAACCCCAGAGTACCTCCAGAGCACCTATCCCTCCAGAGACAGTCCCTGGGGAACCTGGGCCAGAAGAGGCTGATCAATGGGTGGAGTCAGGCTGGGGATGGGGTCAGAGTGTCCAAGACCTTAGCTGGGCAGCTCTCAGCCTCCCCTTCGAGGGCAGTGCTGGGGAAGACCAGACCGAGGCCAGGCTGAGCTACACCGCATACCTCAGGAGAGAAACAGCAGTCCCTCACACCCTGGTGGGACATTCCACACTCCAGGCCCACACACACCCAGGCCAGGTGGCATGGCCAGTACCAGACAGAGGGGTCCACTGAAGACAGTAGAGTTAACCATAGAATCCTGAAACCCTCGCCCACTGTCCACCCAGGAGAAATTCCTAATCCGCAATACTCACCTCTGCCCCAGCCCAGGGCTGGAGGAGTGGCAAGGATGCAGGGCTGGGGCCCAGCGGAATCAAGTAACTGCAGAAAGAGGGCTGGAGCCGGCTGGAATGTGGGGCTCGGAGCCGAGATTCCCAGGGGCCAGTGAGGGAAATCCCTACCATCCGGGTCCTCAGAGCAGCGCCAAGACTGAGTATCCACCTAACTAGCCAGAGCCCAAACCATGTCTCCTGCATCACTTCCAACTCCAGAGGCCCTTTGTCCTCCCAGGCCCCTAAAGGTCTCTTCCCTGCCCCCATTCCATCCAGGCTTCCCTCCCCTTCAAGCCAATGGCTTCCTGCTACCCAGGAAAGAGAGGGAGGAAAACAACTGGAAAAAAAATGTAAGGAGAGGCACATATGAGAGAGTACCTTCAGGACTTCAGACTACCTGGCCAAAGTGGGGAGGCCCAGCAGGACCAGTGAAAGGGAGGAAGGACCAGATCAGCCTCCCACATGAGCTTCAGTTCCCTTCCTGGGAGGTGCAGCTGGCCCTGGGGCAAGCGAGCTGGGTTAGCAGCTGGGGAGAGTGAGAACAGGCTAGAGGGAGGGGAGGGTGAGGGGTAGACAAGGCCTTAGGCATGAGTTAGGCCTTGATACCACTTGGCACAAATGGGAAACTGAGGAGGAAGATGTAGCCCTAGAAGGGAGAAAGATGCGATCAAGCTCAGCTGTAGATAGCCTAGGGCGTGGAGAAAGCTGATGACGGTGAGGAACTCAGAGAGACATGGGGTACACTGAGGCCAAGAATAAGGAGCACTGGGGGTCCAAAATAGGAAAGGGAATGGAGGCAAGGGTATACCACATGCAGCAAAAGATGGGAAGACTGAGGTCTGGGGAGAAAAGTGCTGGACTGCAAGATGGGAGACCGAGGACAAGCGAACAGGAGGGCAAGAAAGTGAGGCTCCCTGAGCAGTGAGCAGCCAGATGGACCAGGGGTACGAGAAACAAGGCCAAAGTAGAGAAGAAAAGGCTGGAGTGAGACAGGGAAGATGAGGGAAGAGGAGGGAGACTGAGACATAGGGGTTGAAACACAGGGACATGGGGAGATGAGAAGAGTAAGAAGCTAAAAAGGACAGACAACTGTGGGACAGACCAGGGAAGGCAGGGCAGAAGATGAACTCAAACCTGCTTCTGGGCATCAGGACACAGAGGCTAAACACCTCCCCTTGGGGGCACCCTAACCCCTCAGCCCATAGTCAAACTCTATTCTCTATCCTTCCCCTCCTCCTGCTCTGGGAGCTCCCCTCCAGCCTAGCCCACCTGGTCCCTCTCTCAAGGGGAGGGTCCAGCTCAGTCCGCACTCCTGCCCTCCCAGTTCAGCTCTGGCTTCCTCTCACCTCCAGCTCAGTCCTGGGTCCCAATCCCTCAGTCTCAGGCCTTCGGTAGTTCCAGATCTGAAGCTGCCAAAGCTGCCTGTCTTTGTCTGCCCTTCATGGCCACGAGCAGCTGCCTGGGCCAGCTGCCTTGGCTTCAACGTGACCATGGCAACCCATCCAGCTCCCCTCGCCAAGCCTCCCAGCCCCTGCAGAGAGGGAGGGAACAGCCTGGCCTGGGAGGAAGGGAGGGGAGGCCAGGACTGAGAAACTGAACTAAAGGGAGACCTCAGACAAAGAGCCCCCAGACAAAGGATGGTGGAGGGAGGCAGCTTGGGAGAAAGCTGCCCAGCTAGCTGTGCAGAGGGCTTGGGTAGGGGCATTTGGTCCTGCTGACAGGGAGGATCCAGGCGGGAGGGACAGCCCAGGGTAGAAGGAGAGAGATTAGAATTGATTAGTGGTGGTTCTTTGGAGGCCTCCTCAGTCCATAATACTTCTCTTCCTTCTCTCAGTTTTTGCACCCTGGGGATAACCAGAGTACTAATTTCCTAGTTGGTTGTCCCCATTGTACCAGTGGCCCATAGGAAGTACCTTCAACCAGAAGTCACCCTTCGTTTTCAAGAACAATCCCAATTTTAAACATAGTCTTACCTGTCCCCTCTGAAGTACAAATGTCCTTGTCAGACAAGGTGCTCTGATTATTGGCTTGGAAAGCAGTCAACCAAAGCCGAAGGTGACTAATTGGGTTTGGAGGGGTGGAGGGAGTACTGATGCTTCTTACAGCACCAGGCCCAGGACTCGGAGCACCGTGTGGGGCCCGAGGAGCATTGCTGTCCTCTGAGAGGCCAGGAGTGAACTTGCCACTCACCATCTACAGCACTCTAGTTCCCTCACCGTTAAAATGGAGGGAATAACGCCCACCTTGCCTGGGGAGCCTGCTGGGATGATTTTGTGAGAGGTGCGATGAAAGCGGCCATCCGAAGTCCACCAGTGTGGGTGATCTCCCTCTGTGGCTTTCCCATGTGTCACTCGGGTCTCTGAGTTCCACCTCCCAACTCATTCCTCAGTTATTAAGGGGTTGTTCAGGGCAGGGGCCTGACAGTAAGAGCTATGAAAAATGCACTCACTGCCCTCCTGGCATTTACAGTCTAGAGGGGGAGCCAGGCATGTGTGTACGCGTGTGCATGCATGTGTGTGTTTGTGTGTATGTATATACATGTATGGGGATATGTTGATAAACCCTAACTGGAACTTTTAGCAAACAATCAGTTTGGAGGACCTATGGGAGGAGCAAGGGCTTATGGAATTCTCACACTTTTTTTTTTAAGATTTTAATTATTTTTAAAGAGAGGGGAAGGGAGGGAGAAGTAGAGGGAGAGAAACATCAGTGTGTGGTTGCCTCTCACACGCCCCCTACTAGGGACCTGGCCCTCAACCCAGGCATGTGCCCTGACTGGGAATCGAACAGGCGACCCCTTGGTTCACAGGCCAGTACTCAGTCCACTGAGCCACACCAGCCAGAGCACACTTTTAAGTAATTATGAGAACCATACAAGAGAGAGCCCGACAGCAAGAACTCTATGTTTATTCTAAAGTTCTATGGTTCTAAATTCCCCTTCCCTTAACCTCTTTTCCTTTGTACAAATACCCCTCCATCCTGGCATGCTGGCCAGAGTGTGCACGTAGCTTGCCAAGTGTGCATGCACCGGGTTGCAACCTAGTCGACATTATTTTTCGGACTCCATCATGTGCATGCACATGTGTACACATGTATTTTTTTTTAAATATATTTTATTGATTATACTATTACAGTTGTCCCATCTCCTCCCCTCCCCTCCCCGCACACCCCCTCTCAACCACATTCCCCCTCTTTAGTTCATGTCCATGGGTCATATATATAAGTTCTTTGGCTTCTACATTTCCTATACTATTCTTAACCTCCCCCTGCCTATCTTCTACCTACCATTTATGCTTCTTATTCCCTGTACATTTTCCCCCTCTCTCCCCACCCACCCCCCCTGATGATAACCCTCTGTGTGATCTCCATTTCTGTAATTCTATTCCTGTTCTAGTTGTTTGCTTAGTTTGTTTTTGTTTCTGTTTTAGGTTCAGTTGTTAATAGCTGTGAGTTTGTTGTCATTTTACTG